>JAWWLR010000148.1:32647909-32663276 GCA_035041075.1 Acraspis erinacei | reverse complement strand
ATTTAGAGTGCCAACTTTCACAATAATAATAGTAAAAGATAAGAAAATTTATAAAATCTAAAAAATCCTAAAAAGTCTTTTTAGACGAAAGTAAGTGAAAATTCGTGATATCGTTTTGCTTTTTAGATAGAAAAGCTATTTCCTTAATTATTATAATAAATCTTTCAAAATTGCTCAATGTAATTAAAATTTCTTGAAATCCTCTAAATTTGGTTAAACTCCTTGAAATCTCTTGAATGTCCTAAAAATCTTTGAATTTTTTTAAATCCCTTGAAATCTTTTAAAATTCATTAAAATCTTTTTAATTATCTTTTCAAGAACTCGCTTCACATTCCTTAAAATAACTAAAACTGTCTTAAAATCTCTTGTAAATCATTAAAACTTTAAGAAGCTTCTACATTTTTTATTCTAAATCTGCAAAAATCTACATTTTCTTACAAATTTTCTGAAACCTTTTTAAATTTTGAATCATTTCTGATATTTTTTCAAAATATCAAAATACCTTTAAAAATAATTTGATTTTTTCTTAAATCTTTTTAAGATCCTGCAATATAAAAAAAAATGACCTGAAATCTTTCAGACCTTTTCTCAAAGTTTTGGATTATTTTTAAATATTCTGTTAACATTTATTTTTAATCATAAAAACTAATTTTCAATTTTCCTAGGAATCCTCACAAAACTTTCCTAATTTTACCTAATTTTTTAACCTTGCAAAATTAAAAAAATTGTCAAAAAATTTTGCAGATTTTTTTCACAACTTTGTAAATTGTTTTAAATGTTTTTAAATATTATTTTCGAATTAATTTTGCAAAATAAAGAAATCATTTTCAATTTCGCTAGGAATCTAAACAGATTTTTTTTAGACCTTTCGCAAGTGTTAAAAAGCATTTACATTTTTAATTCGAAATCTGCAAAAATCTAAATTATGTTAAAATCTCTTAAATATTTTAAATTTTAAATAATTTTTAATATTATTTCAAAATTTCACAATAACTTTTAAAATAATTAGAATTTTTCCTATTTTTTCTTCAAATCTTGCAAAATAAAAAAATGCCCAAAAATCTTTTAGATTTTTTCCTAAAGTTTTGGAATTTTTTTTAAATATTCTCTTAAAACTTAGTTTTAAACATGAAAACTCATTTTCAATTTTCCTAGGAATTGTCAGAAAACTTTTTTATTCATTTGAATATTATCTGTATTTTCAGTAAAAAGAAATTGAATTCCTTTAAAGCTGCTTTAAATATCAGATTTAAAAACATTATTGGTAATAATAATATAACCAATAATAATAATAATAATGCAGTCTTAAATTTAAAATTTTAAAACTTACGTTCCTAAAAAATGTAAGTCCTAATAGTGGAATAATCTGCAAATTTACATTTTTCAAATACAAGAATTTTTAATTGTGACTTTAGAATTAAAAAATTTGTAATTGCTGATATTTAAAATTCAAGGCTTCTTGAATTCATTTAAAAATTGATAATAAAGACTATTAAATTTTTATCGTATACATTTAAAAATTCTGCATTTCTTATTATTTACGTAAGAAATTTCATTATTTTCGTAGATTTAAAATTAAAAACTCCTGACTTTTGAGTTTCAAAATCATCACAATTGGAGAATTCTTAATTATACACCTTTTAAAATAAAAGAGTTTTCACTTGCAAATCTTCAAAATTGAATATTTTTAAATTGCAAATCTTTAAAATTCTAGAATTTTTAATTGTAAACCTTCAAAATTAAAAGAAATACATAAAAGAAACTGTCCAAAGTTACACACCTTTAAAATATAAATATTGAAAATTAAATAAATTTTAATTTTAATAATTCAGAATTGAACTATTTCAACAAATTTATGATTGAACACATTAAATATTGAAGTCTTTCATCGAAAATCTTAAAAATTGTAGAATTTTCCATTGCTAATCTTCAAAACTGAATTACATATTTAAAAAAGTCAAAATTACATACCTTTCAAATATAAATCTTAAAAATTATTAAATTTTAATTATATATCGTCAAAATTAAATTCATTATTGAAAAAACTGTTGAAAGTTACATACTTTGAAAACATAAATCTTGAAAATTAAATCAATTTTAATTAAAAAAATTTTTAAACTGAACTATTTCAAAAAATTTCAATAAAAAACAGTAAATATTGAAGTCTTGAATGTATCATTTTAAAAATTTGAGAATTTTTCATTGTAAATCTTCAAAACTGAATTACATAATAAAAAAAAATAAAAATTACATACCTTTCACATATAAATCTTCAAAATTACTAAATTTCTATTTTAAATTTTCTAAATTGAAGTACATTTGTAAAAAGCTGTTCACAATTACATACTTTTATATATAAATCTTGAAAATTAAATAAATTTTAATTTTCACAATTCAAAATAAACTATTTTAAAAATCGATAATACACATTAAATATTAAACCGTCTTTAATTTAAAATCTTAAAAAGTGAAGAATTTCTCATTGTAAATTTTCAAAACTGAATTTCATATAATTATTAAATTCAGTTTTGAAGATTTAAACATTTTAAAAACATTCAAAATTACACACCTTGAAAATATAAATCTTAAAAATTAATAAATTTGAATTTTAAATCTTCAAAATTTCAGAAGTTTGAGTTGCAAATCTTTTAAAATTGAAAATATTTAAACTACGATTAGTTAAGATTGAAGATTTGGAATTATAAATCTTCAAAATTGTAGAACTTGGAATTTTCACTCTTTAAAATTCAAGAATTTTTATTTTTAAGAATTCAGAACTGAACTATTTCGAAAAAATCTCGACAAGACACACTAAATATTGAAGATTCTTCAATTGGAAATCTTAAAAATTTGAGAATTTTCTATTGTCGATCTTCATAAATGAATTACATTTTTAAATAAATCAAAATTAGATACCTTTAAAATATGAATATAAAAAGTTATTAAATTTCAATTTTAAATCTTCAAAATTTAACTACATTTAAAAAAAAATGTTCCAAATTACATACTTTTAGTATATAAATCTTATAAAATGAAATAAATTTTATTTTTAAGAAATCAAAATTAAACTATTTCAGAAAGATTTCAACAATACACATTAAATATTGAAGTCTTCAATTAAAAAATTTAAGAATTTACCATTGTAAATCTTAAAAACTGAATTATTAAAAAATTATTAAATTATTATTGTTATTAAATTATTAAAAAATTATTAATTAAAAAAACATTCAAAATTACCTACCTTTAAAATATGAATCTTAAAACTGAATAAATTTGAATTTTAAACCTTAAAATATGCAGAACTTTGAGTTGAAAATCTCTTAAAATTGATAATATTTAAACTGCGAATAGTTAAGATTCAAGATTTTGAATTGTAAATCTTCAAAATTGTAGAACTTGGAATGGTTAATCTTAAAAATTCAAGAATTTTTAATTTTCTCAATTTATAATTTAAAAATTCTGTGAGTTTTAAGTTTTACAATTAAAAATTCTTTTATTTAAATGATTTGCATTGTAAATTTAATCAATTTTTAATCAATTTATAACTCTTTCAAAATTTAATAGCTTTTAATTGTAAATCTTCAAAATTCAAAATTTTACAAATTTTAAAGTGTTAAAATTGACGAATTTTCCATTTTCACTCATCAAAATGAAACTATTAAAAATTTTTTTCCAAATTAAATACCTTTAAAAATGATTCTTGAAAGTTGAATAATTTGTATTTCCAAATTTTTCGCATTCAAGAATTGTCAATCGTAACTCTTAAAAATTTCAAAAATTTTAATTGCAAATCTTTCAAAATTGAACAGTATTTACTTTTAAAACATTTACAATGCAAAATTAAAAAATTATTCATAATAAAATTAATAATATGTAATATTTCACAGTAATTATAATTTCATAATTGAATAATATTTTATAATAATTCCACTTTTTTGTAAAAATCCCTCTTCCATAAGATACATGTTCTATTTTGTTTTCAAACTATATTTAAGGAATATTATTCTAATCATCCTTATTTTTCAATATTATTGTAAATTCTTTCTAATTTTCTATTTTTATTTTTTATAAAATACACCAAATTATTTCGTATTTATTACTATGTATTAGTAATTGACAAGGGAATATTTCCGGTATGATTCAGGTCGTGTATAATAATGCTGCTTTACAACAATCTATTAGCAGGTTTTGTTTAAACAAATGAGGCGTTCCATCCACAAAAAATTATTCTCACGACGATTTCTGTTTTGAAAAAGATAATAAAAATTCGTTGATGGCATCACGGTCGTCTGCTATCCGTTTATTTGAACTTGTTGCGAGTTTAAGGCCAGGGCTTTTTAAGCTCAATAACGTTTCCGGCCTGAATTGTGCTTCTCTCCAAACTAGAAATATAATAAGAAAAATGAGGTCGGGAACAGCAGATACGAAATGTGTTTTTTAATGATTGATTGAACTAGTTTTCCATGACACGAACTAATTTGATCTGAACTATAAAAAAAGTTGAATAAATTAACATATCGTGACCCTAAAACCAGAAGAGTCTACCTTGAATTTTGGGATATCACTTTATTCCACCTGTTGCATACATGATGTCAAAGGAAATTTACGAAAATCAATTCACTTTTAAAAATTAGAAAAGAATTATGGTTTTAGGGACAAATTTAGGGTTTCTTAATGAACAAAAATTGATTGTTTAAAAATTGAATAAGAACTATTATTTGTTGTACTAGTATTTTTGTATTATAAATGGCACAATATCAAATCTATTTTCGTTTTAAAAAGCTATATATTTCATGAATATCAATATTTGGAAATAAGTGACAATCAATTGCCTTCTGAAAATCAGGATAGAAGACTATAGTTATAGAATAAAAACTGCAATTTCAAAATTTCACATAGGATCTTTTATAAACGGAATAAAACAATATTTCAAATACACCAAATTTTCAAAAAACTAATTGATTTTTCGACAAAATTGTCCACAAGAAAGTGTAATAGTTCATATTTTAACAAAAAAGATGAAAATTCATAGAAAAAAATTAATTTAAAAACCAAGGAGCTAAATTTTAAAAAATGAAGCTTTTGCACCCATAAAAGAGAAGAAATTTCATCTAAATAAGTAAACTTGTAAGCCAAAAGACGAATTTTTTGTGCAAAAATTGAATTTTCAAACAAAAAATATGAATATTCTGCAAAAAATTAATTTTCTGCATAAGAGCTCAATTTTTAAAATTACTTTTTTTTTAAAAACTTCATTTGCACAAAATTTGTTTTTTCAAAAGCAGTTTAACTTTTACCGAAGAATTTAAATTTTTTATTAAAAAAGATCAATTTTCAACAAAATAGTTCAACTATTAACCAAAAAGATGAATTCTCAACTAAAAATATGCATTTTCAACAAAAAAATAATTTCTTAGAAAGTGGATCAATCAGAATTTTCAAACAAAATAGTGGAATTCTTAAGTAAAGCAAATTGTTTATTAACTTCACTGCGTTTTCATCGAAGGAATATAAAATTTCCACTAGAAGAGAATAATTTCTAAATACAAAAAAAATATCATACAAATGGTTTAATTTTCATAAAAAAAATATTTTATTCGACTTTTCAACACTAGAATGTGAACAACCAAAAAGTTGCATTTTTATCCAATACAGATGCAATTTCTACTGAAAAAGATTATTTTTTAAATTACCAAGAGAAGTTTTTAAAATGTTAGTTGAATTTGCATAAAAAAAGTTTTTCTTTTTTTCAGTACAAAAATATTAATTCTAAATAAGTAAATTTTCTACGAAATTGTTGATTTTTCAACAAAATATTTGAATTTTTCACAAGAAAGTTTCATTTTCCACGAAAAGGATGACTTTTTAACTACATTTTTTAATTTTTAACCGAACAGTTCATTTTTGTCCAAGAAAGATGAAATTTTTCCTAAAATAGATGAATATTTGTCTTAAGAAAAAAATTCAAGACAGTAATTAATTATTTATAGAAGCAAAATTTTAGTTTGTGTTTTCAAAATCAAAATATTTGTTTTAAATAAGAAGTAAATTTTCTACGAAGAAACTTGAATTTTCATAAAAAAATTTTTTTGTTGACTTTTCAATACAAAAACATGAATTCGAAATAAGTAAATTTTCTATGAAATTGTTTATTTTTCAACAAAACATTTGAATTTTTCACAAAACAGTTTAATTTTCAACCAAAAGGATGACTTTTTAACAAAAGTTTTTCATTTTTAACCGAACGGTTCATTTTTGTACAAGGAAGATGAAATTTTTCCTAAAATAGATTAATTTTTTAATGAAAAATCCAATTAAAAAAAAATAATTAAATGTATTTATCCAAATAAAATTTCAGCGTGTATTTTCAAGATCAAAATATGCATTTTAAATTCGAAGTAAATTTTCTTTGAAGTAACTTGAATTTGCAACGAAACAGTTAAATGTTTATCGAAACAGTTGAATGTTCGACAAAAAGGATGAATTTTTATAAAAATTGTTAAATTTTCAATAACAAAATTGCATTTTTATCCCATAAAGATGACAGTTGACTCTTTAGTACCAAAATATAAATTTGCAAGCAGCAAATTTTTTGCGAAATAGTTTAATTTTCAACAAAACATTTTAATTTTCAAGAAAACAGTCACATTTTTAAACAAAAGGACGACTTTTTAACAAAATTGTTGAATTTTCAACGAAACAGTTAATTTTTTCCCAAGAAAGATATGGCTTTTACTAACAAAAATTTAATTAAAAACATAAATTTTCAAGAAAAGAATTAAATATTGATCCAAACAAAATTTCAGTCTGAGTTTTCGAAATATGCGTTTTAAATAAGAAGTAAATTTTCTACGGAGAAACTTTAATTTGCAACAAAATAGTTGAATTTTTTAAGAAACTATAGAATTTTCCAACAAAAAGGATGAATTTTTATCAAAATTTTTAAATTAGTTAGTGAGTTGAATTTTCAACCAAACAGTTTATTTTTGTCCAAGAAAAATGAAATTTCTACTGAAAAAGATTAATTTTTAAAACACAAATTTTTTAACAACAATTAATTAAATTTTAATCCGAAAAAAACTTCAGTCTGATTTATCAAAATCAAAATATGAGTTTCAAATAAAAAGTAAATTTTCTACGAAGGTACTTGAATTTTCAACAAAACAGTTGCGTTTTTATCGTTACAATTGAATTTTTAACCAGTGGATACATTTTTAATAAAATTGTTGCATTCTTAACTGAGAAGTTTACTTTTAGCCAAGAAAGATGAAATTTTGACTAAAATAGATGAATTTTTTAATTAAAAAGACAAATTTTCAAAAAAATAATTCAATTTTAATTTAAAAAAAAATCAGCTTGAGGATTCAATTTTCAATTTCAACACAGATGCAACTTCTACTAAAAAAATGCATCTTTTAATTAATTTTTAATTAATTATTAATTAATTAATTAATTTTCAACAAAAAAGAATGAGTTATTAACAAAGTCGTTGAAATTTTAAACAAAGAACAACATTTAAAACTAAAAAGATAATCTTCTGAAGGAAAAAACTTAAAAAAATAAATAAATATAAATAGAAGGCAAATAAATTTACTGACGAACGAATTTATATCAGGGTTGCTGCAAAAATGTATTAAAAAATTTCCCTAATTTTTTATTTTCCCTCATCATTCACATTCAAAGACCAGAATGCTAAGCTTGTAACGTTTTTAACCTAAAATCTTTTATAAATAAAATAAAATAATTTCCAATTAAAATTTCAAATTTTCAAATAAAAATTAAAAAATTTCAAATTCATTCGTTTTGACATTTATTTAAAGTTACAGAAATGCCCAGACTTTCGAAAGATGTTATTACTTAATGCCTGACTTTTCCTGACCAATAAAATTGCCAATAAAAAAAAGTTCTTTGTGATGAAAGGGGCCAATTTTTTCAATTATATTTAAGCCTTTAAAAAATGTAAAATAATAATATTATTTAACTAAAAATGAGTGATTTCGAGATCTAAGGCAATAATTGAAAATAAACTTTTAGCATAATTTCAATGGTCAAAAAAATCTCGATTATATATTATAATGTATATTTCGTTAAAAAAAGATTGTACCCAAAATAATTTTTCAACTTTTGAAACCATATTCTATCGTTTGCAATAACAATAATATTTGCTAAAGATGTTTTTTACATTCGTATTTCCTTATTTTTCTGTCTCGATTCTTTTGTACTTGAATCTATTTTTACAATCTGAGTTAGTCTCTCTATGGAAGCGTCATTGTCTTAATATTGTATCAGTCGGTTATTATTAGTGGGTAAATGACTTCGCACTATTTCGTCAAGAAAACATGGAAAATTTAGATTTAAACGAGAAAAAACTAATAAAGTTGTTTTTAAAATTTTTCAATGTTTTGAGTTTAAACATTATTTCCAGTATCACGGAAATCCTTAAAAATTTGGAGAAGTCCTTGAATTTTGCTCATGGTCCTAAAATTATTATTCCCCTCAAAAAAATCAGGCTTGTTCTCTGCTGAACGAAAAAAGAGGAGGCGACAAAGTAACATCCTTTTAAAAATAGATTCTTCAGTTTCTCATTTATTCCCGATTTTTTTAACTTGAACAATTCCATTCAATTTTTCAAATCGAGGAAAAGCAGAAAATTAGAGAAAAGTCAGGGAATTTTTAATAATTTTTAATAATTGTCAAGGATAATAAATTTGACATTTGTCAATTTATTTGCAAATTGTTTTATTACATACATAAAAGATTGTATTTTAAAAATGTTACAAGATTAAAATTCTGTTATTTTAATATTAATGGTCAAAGAAAATAAAAAATTGAGATAATTAGAGAATTTTTAAAATTAAATTTGGGGCTACCCTGATTAAATTTTCTTCTTATCAATTTATTTGCATTTTTATTTTTTTAATGAAAATCTATCTTTTTATTAAAATATCTTCATACATTATTATATTATATTATTCGTTGAGTATCATTCCTTTGTCATAGAAAATTAATTGATTTAGCTCAAGATTGATCACTCTTTATTTTTAATTTTTTTTAATTTATCATTTTAGTTGAAAATTCGGTTTTTGTTGTTGAAAATAAATTTTTGAATTTGAAAATTGAACTATTCTAATCACGTATCCTAAATTCTTGTTAAAAATTCTTCTCGGTGGTTTGAAGTTTAAATAATTTGTTGAAAAGTCATTTTTTTCTTAAATAATTAATTTCTTTATCTGCAGATGTAAATACTTCATTTCTTGCACAAAATTGATTAGGTCAAAGTGAAATTGCTTTTTAATTTTTTTGGTTTGTAGTTTCAACGCCTTGGTTGAAAATTCGTTTTTTTTGTAATTTAAAATTAATTTTGACCTGATTATATCACTTTTTAATATTTTAATAAAATTGATCTTCTTTGGTTGCAAATTTGCCTTTATTAGCAGAAAATGAATCTTTTTGGTGGAAAATCAAATTTTCTAGTGGAAATTGTAAATGTTTTATAAACAATTCGTATTTTTGCTTAAAATTTGAACGATTTGAATTCCTTTTTCTTCTTGATTGAAAAATCTTTATTTGTTAAAAAAGTTTCTTTTTGGCTAAAAAATTTTGGATTTGGGTTAATAGTTCAACTAATTTGTTAAGAATTTTACGTTTTTTTATTCAACTATGTGTTTAAAAATTATTTTCTTCAATTGAAAGTTTGACTATTCCGTTTGAAGATTCATCATTTCTGTTGAAAACTCATCTCGTCGATTAGAAATTTAACAAATTTGTTGAGAAATTTTTTCGTATTCTTAAAAAATTATTTTTTGTAACTGAAAATATAGCTATTCCTTTTTTGACCGAGAATGAATTTTCTTTTTAATTCGAAATTATTACTTGGGTGAAACTCGAATTCATCGCTATGGTGCAAAATTGTACTAGTTTGTTCAAAATTGTTTTTGTTTTACTAAAATTTGTTTTTTACTTAAAAATGTAAAATTTTCATTTTTTGTTGAACCTAATCTTATTTAGTTAGAAACTTCTCCTTTACTAGTAAAAAACTCTTGACTGAAAAATCTTCACTTGTGAAAAATTCGTCTGCTTGGTTAGAAAATTAATCTTCTTGGTTGAAAATTCGTCTTTTTGGTTAATAATTCATTTTGTAAGAATGAAAATTCTAATATTTGATCCGAAATTAACTATTTTGATGAAAATTTCCTTTTTTTACAGTTCAACTCTTTGGTTGAAAATACATTTTTTTAAATGTTAAAAATTGAACTCTCTTTTTGATTTAAAATGAATATTTTTTTCTTAAAAATTCGACCATTAGGTTGAAAACTAATGTTCCAAATAGAAAATTTCAGTATTTTATTAAAAATTTAACTTATTTTATCTCGTTTGTCAAAAACTCGTTTTTTTGAAAAATAAAATTAATTTTTTTGACTGAAAATGCAAGTATTCTATTGTTGTCTGAAAATTTTGTTTTTTAAACTTTCAAATTCGACTAATTGTATAAGAGTGGAACCGCTGTGTTGAAAATTAATTGGTTTCTTAAGGGTCTCAACGTTTGAGGTAAAAATATATTTATTTTGTATAAAATTATTTTTACTTTGTTAAAAATTAATTTTTTTATTTTACAGAGTAACTTTTGTATTTTTTATTAAAATTGATCTGCTTTAGTTAAAATTTCGTTTTGAATAGTACACAAGTAATCATTATTCTTGAAATTAATCTATCGAGTTAAAATTGCAATTTAAATTTAAAATTAATTTTCTTGGTTAAAACTTAAATTATTATCTAGTATTTTTTTAAACTCTCCCTTCTTCTGAAAAAAATTCACCACTTTATTGAAAATTCGTTCCTTTTTTTGTGTTAATTTTTTTTAAAATTAAAAACATAACTATTCCTATTGAAGGTTAATCATTTTTATTAAAACTTCATCTAGCTGTTTGCTCGTTTAGTTACTATGTTAAAAACTATTTTTTTGTTAAAAAAATTATTTTCCTAATTCAAAATGTAACTATTTTATTTTTGGCTAAAAATTTTTTTCAATTCGAAATTCAACTTCGTGGTTTAAAAGTGAAATTTCTTTGTTTAAAGTCTTGTTGATAATTTAACTATTTTATTGAAAATTCGTTTTTTTTTACTTGAAAGAAATTTCTTTTACCAAGAATGTTACATTTCCATTTTTTTCAAAACTTATTTTCTTTAGTTAGAAGTTCGCCTTTATTGGTAGAAAATTAACTTTCTTGGGAGATTTTTTTCTTTCTTTACTAAAAAATCTTTATTTATTGAAATTTCGCATTTTTTGTTAGAAAATTTTATATCTGAAATGACAGTTTAACTTCTTTGCTAAAAATTCTTCTTTTTATGGTAAGAAATTAATTATGTTACTATGTAACATAATTTACTATAAATTTATACTTTTTTAGTCGAAAATTCTACTACTTTTCTGAAAATTGATGAATTTTGTAGGAAATTAGTCTTTTTGGCAGAAAATTTATGGTTTTGGTTAATAATTATTTTTTTTAGCATGAAAACTCAAGTTTTTAATAAGAAATTACACTAAATTGTTGAAAATTTAATTTTTCTTTTCTAAAAATGCAACTGTCGTTAAAAACCAACTATTTTTTTAAAATTATTATTTTTTTGCTGAAATTTCAACTATTGAATTTTTCGTTGAAAACTGAGTTTTTGTTGAGAATTAAACATTTAGAGTTAAAAACATAATTCTGTTTTTGGTTGAAGCTTAATATTTTTTTGTTTCAAAATTCGATTATGTGATTGAAAACCGACTTTTTTGGTAGACAATTCCAGTATTTAAATATATTGTTAAAAATTTATGTTTTTGGTTCAAAAGTGTATCTATTTTATTGAAAATTCGATTTTTTTGTTAAATATCAAGTATTTAATTTTTTGTCAAAAATTCAGCTTTTTGTAGAAGGTTTAACATTTCATGTAAAAACTCAGCTCGTTATTGGTTGAAGTATAATATTTTTTATTTCTGAATTCGGATATTCATTTGAAAATTAATTTTTCTAATATAAACTTTGATTCATTGCTAAATTGATGGTACTTGTTGATTTTTTTTTAAATCTCAACTCTTTGTTTAAAAATTTAACAATTTTGTGAAAAATTGTTGTTTCTTGAAATATGAACTATTAAATTCTTTTGTGGAAAGCTCAGATTTTTCTTGAAAGTTCAACATATAAGTTTAAAAACTCAATTCTGTCTTTTTTTAAATTCGAGTATTTTATTTTAAGCTTATCTTTTTTGTTTAAAATTCAACTATTTGCATCAACGTCTAATCGGACAAGAACTTCTTCATTTCGATTTAAGATTCACCTTTCTTGTTAAGTATTAAACTTTTGTCAAGTAAATTTAATTAATTTGTTGAAAATGTAACTCTTTTTTTTAAATTTAATCTTTTTTGTTTAAAATTTGATTATTTAAATGAGGATGTAACAATTTGGTTAAAAATTGACATATTTTGTTGAAAATGCAATCTTTTTATTAAAAAATTAAACTTAAATTTTCTTATAATTCAATAGATCAGTCGAATTTTAACTAATTCCAATTTTATGAAGAAATTGTTACTAATTGTTTTTAAAGATAAGAAAAATTACTTATTTACCTAAAAATCAGTTTTTTCGATTTTTCATATTTAAATCAAGATCCTTTATTTTCCTCTCAATTCAGTTCCTTGTTTCAGTTCACTAAATAGCCTAGTTTTTTTTAATTACAAAATTGTAAAATTTTTAAGCAAATGCTTTAAAGTCTAAACAATTAAAAATTCAAAAAGTTACCTATCAAATTTAGTCTGAATCTTTTTTAAAATTTGAAGTCTCAAGTGGCCAAAATTTAATAATTTGAAATTAAAGTTTTTGGATTTAAACAATTTTGAATTGGAAGTTTAAAAAATTAAAGAATTTTTGTATTAAATATTCTACCATAATGTATGCTGATAATTCCTAATTGAATCTCCTAAAATTAAAATTCTTAATAAAAAGGACTTATTTTTATCATTTTCATATTTGAGTAGATTCCACTTTTTCTCGATGTTTTCATAGGTCGAATAAGAGATAATTTTATATTTGGAAAATCACTGCTTTCAACAACAAATTTTAAAACTATTAAAAATGATTTGATAATTTGATTCTTTCTTTTGAATAAAGAATTCACCTAACATTTTTTTTTGTGGAAAATATTTTGAATACCTCAGTAGTTTTTACTGATAGAAGAAGAATGAAAAAATAATTAAAAGCTGAAAGAATTAAAATTAGATATCTGATTGGCTTAAAATATTTTTTAAGGATATCTGAAAGATTTAGTTTCAAAAATGGAAAAATAACAACCCCTTTAGCATCAAAACTATTTTTTATACAAATTAATTTAACAAATTCTAAATATGACACATTTCTCAAGCAATGCTATGATCATTCGTAGACGGAAATCTGAAGGTCTTGACATGAATAGAGTAAGTTAAAATAGAGCATATGTGTAAACACTTCTAGTTTCTTTCATTTTGAAGCACCTGTAAACCAGTTGTGTTCTTCTATTCAGCTTATAAATTTTTCACATTTTCCCTTTTCGATGATCTTTTTTACAATAATATATACAGCAATAAATATATAATAAATTTTAGTGATTTATTTTTCTCTGATTAAATTAGGAAAATTTTACTAGAAATTAGTGAAATTTCAATAATTTTTATTTAGAGGGATTAAATGTCATTAAATGTCATTATCCGGCATATACTTGATGATAACGCATTATTTTTCGGGTTGCAGATGTTGTTTTTAAAAACCGGGACTAGGTCACACCTTGTTTTTGTGCCCGTTTCATATTTTATTTCCGCTACATTGTCCCCTAAAAAAACTAATACACTCACGTGATGCATTGAATGAAAATTTTCCAAATTTTTTAAGGCCTAAGAACAGAGTGTAATGAGTTCAAGTCCTCCTTCCACCTAATCTAACTGGTATATATATAGGCCGGAATTATCCTAACAATTCATCATTTGAAACACATTGATAGGACTCACAGAGTTTTATATATCTGTGGAGTATGAAGTTCTCCATTGCTGCTCTGATTTTTACCTCTGCCGTCCTCTTTGGTAAATAAAATAGTATTTATAATAATAAATCTTTTCTTTCTTCTTCAGAATATCAACCATGTTTGGAAACTCATATTACGTCGTCAATTTATACAAAATGCCTAGGCTTCTTTGTACTCTTCGAAATTTTTTTACATGTTTTTGTCTTTATTTTTGAAATAATTGATAGCCGTTTCTTAAATAATTCACCATTACTTAAATGTATTTTTGAGGAGCAAAAGTTAGTAAAACTTTTGTGTTCTTCAATTTTTCTTTTAGGCCATTCCAAATTAAAAATGTTTTCAAATTTTCAGTGCTAATAGGAAATCATTAATGCTAATAATCCCGGCTTTTTACAGAAAATAAAACATTTATCATCATAATATCTGACGAATTTTACAGGATCAAAATTGTTTCAGAAATTAACAATTATTTCTGAATTAATTAATTACTAGGGAAATTAAAAATTTATTTTTAGTGTACTTAAAAACCCAGTGGGCACGAAATTTAAGAAATAATTGGAACGTCCTAAAACGTTTCTTGGACGTACAAGTCAAAAGACGTTATTTTAACGTTTTAAAACTGCTCTAAGTCAACAAAATAATGTTCTAAAAACGTTTTATGTTATAAATACGTTTTTCAAACGTCTCTGGAACATTGAATGCCCACTGGGAAAAGAAGTTTTTTTAAACTAAATATCATAGAAACATTGAATGGTAAAATTCTTTATGAACAGAAAACTAAATCAAACTAGGAATCAATTCGCATTAAATGAATTTCAAAGCTTTAAAATTTGTTAAATGTATCTTGGTTTATTGCAGAATTATGTTCAGCCTTTCCTGCTGTCAGTTCTCCACCTGGAGATGGTCCTTCTCCGCTTGGAGAGGTTAAAACTAAAGCTTCAGATGAATCTAAGTCATCAAAAACCGAAGATAATAAACTATCGATCGGTTCTTCAGTAGATAAAGACCCAAAAAATAAACTTGAACTTGGATCCAAGCCATCACCAACTGAAGAGCCTAAGTTAGCCGCTGGTTCTTCAGATAATAAACCTCAAGATGCTGCTTCTTCAGTAGATAAAGACGCCAAAAATAAACTTGAACTGGGATCCAAGTCATCATCAACTGAAGAGTCTAAGTCAGCCGCCGGTCCTTTAGATAATAAACTTCAAGACGCTGCTTCCTCATTAGATAAACACACGAAAGACCTACTTCATCTTGGATCTAAGCCATCACCAACTGAAGATAATAAACTATTAGCCAGTTCTTTAGTAAGCAAACCTCAAGACGCTACTTC
>JAWWLR010000148.1:32581546-32596489 GCA_035041075.1 Acraspis erinacei | reverse complement strand
GTGCTGATAACGAGAGGACGCTTATTGTCGTGGTGGGGGGGGTGACATTCTATACTTATCTCGAGTCTTAAATAATATTTTTAAATTGTCATTAGCTCATTCCAAACGACTTCCAATGCGCTCAATCGCAAAAACAAAAAATCAATTGCCCTAGATCGCAAGTACTGATAACGAGAGTACGTACAATAATAACAACACAATATTTATAATAAATTGAGTCTCGCAGACTCAGGTATTTAGGCGCTCGGACTCCACGTCAGAATTCCAAGTTTCAATCCCTGGGCCAGTTCTCCTGGAATTTTTTCCATGAACTTTTACTCATAAGTTCTAGTGGTACAGGTCCCACTTTAAGCTATAGCTTCCAGCGTCTTGCACTTATCTGTAATCCAAGACATTGATGGTGGGGTAAAACACAAGGCCTATGAAAAAATAAGCTTTAACATCTTCAGTAAATAATATAATAAATTAACTAATTTTTGGCGGAACGTGTTCTAACGTTTGCGTAGCGGTCCGGCTTGAGCTTTGCTCCCATGACCTTTACAGCTAAGTCAGAGTAGCATTACTGTTGACAAAGTTTCCCATGCTAGCAAGAGGGATTAAACGACTGGTTGCTTAAATGGTGAAAAACGTCTGTAATGAACATCAGCTACAGAAAGCTGCACCGCAAAATACAAAGCCGTTCTCTGCCAAACATAAACGACACGAACGATCTACAGGTACTAATATAGCACCTCAACTACAAGTTTTCTTATTTGATTTTGAGCACAGCACTATCTGCGTTAGAGCTGCAGACTTTACTGGTCAGGTGTTTGGTATAAAAATAATCAAAGCCACTTAGGCGCTGCGTGCTTTCTGCTAAATAAAGAAAGATCAAGCGATATGCCTGTTATAGAGCCTACTCCATCAGTTAATATTTGCTTATCATAAGTACGCAGCAAGATAAGGCATGTTGTAAATACATTATAAAGGAATATCAAACATTTATCTATTTATCCATTAGCAATTTTGGCTGTGGGGACATGCAGCATTCCAAGAAGATTCCTACACGACTGATGTCAGCTTCAATGCTCTCGGATGTAGCCTAAGGACAATAGTGTTTAAAGATGATATTCAAACTACACCATGCTCATAGTTTTGTGCCTACTGCAACATCGTATTAATTTAATTCGTTAAAGTGTTAAGTCAGTTGGTTCTTAAATTATTACATAAGTGTTGAAGAAAACACCAAGATAAAAACCCGAGAAAAAGTATAATTTAAACAGTTTTTCAATTGGAACGAGTGAACACATAGCTTACTAGCAAACTCCATAATATTCTATTCTTATGGATATTGTTTTCAATTTTTGCACATCCAGTTAGTATTTAAATGTTTAAGCTGATCCAATTATTATACAGATTTTAAAGTAATTAGTACTATTTTACTAATTTAGATTTAAAGCGATATTTCTGCACTGTCATCTTGTTTTCGGATGTATTGATACATTATATTGAGGCCAAATTACTGACAATATGTCTTGTAATACTGGCGTTATCTAAATAGTATGCAAATTTTCTGTTTTTACCAGATGGTGAGTAGTGGTATATATCAACCAGGATTCTTATAAAAATTTATCAGTTTCCACCCAATTATCGAAGAATCATTTTGTTTTATATATATCGAGATAATGATGTTTGTAGTTGCTGGTCTCCTTTTTACCTCGGCAGTATTCTTTCGTAAGTATAATAACATTTATAACAATAATTTATTTTTATTTCTGTCTCTATTTATTGGCCATTTCCTGTGATTCATATCGATGGGATCTACTAATATTAGGCTATTGTTTCGTTACCGTTAGAAAAGCGTCTTTCATCTTATTACAAATAATATTTAGTCTGCTTTCCGCAACGGACAAGATTTAGGCTAACTTCATTTTGTAAGAAATATGGCGAACTCGTAGAAGTGTTAAAAGAAAGAAAAATCCTTAAAAATTTCTTGTTTTGGAAATTATAGGAGCATAAATAACAATAGAAACTGTGATACAAAATACCAAAGTTTTTAATTCCTGGGACATGCTCTGACAAATAATAGGTTATTTATTCCTCTTGCAAGCTTAGCTAAACGAAGTTAGACTACTTCTTATCCGTGGCGGAATGATAGACTAGTGCTTATTCGTAATGAAATGATCGTTGTTTTTAATGGTAACGGAACAATAGCCGCATATTCGTACAACCCATTGATATTGGGGCATCATTTTGTACCAATTCTAAACAAAACTAGGAATTAATTCTTTTCAAATGGATCTCTAACCTCCCAAACTAATAAACTTTATGTTTTTTGTTACAGAATTATGTTTAGCCTTTTCAGATTCTATGTCAGGTCTAGATGTTCCTCCTCCAGATGACGGATCGGCCATAGATCCTGCTCAAATCGTAGCTGATAAAAATCCAACTAAAAAGCTTAAACCAGGTTCCAGTTTAGATCCCGATGTTCTTTCTCCTGATGATGAACCGACCACAGATCCATCTCAAGCCAAGATTAATACACTAAAAACTAAAGACAATAAACTAGATAACAGTTTTGGTGAAGATACTAGCACACTAACCACAGAAATGATTAAACCGGTTTACAGTAGTTCATCTGATTTATGGTCACAAAAATATCTTATGCGAGCTAAACGAGATGTAGAAGCAAATGAACCTGAGAAACCTAAAAAACCCAAAGATAAGAAAAAAGACAAACGTGAAAAGAAGAAAAAAGATAGAGCCGAAAAAAAGAGAAAAAAGAAGGAGGAAAAAAAGAAGAAAAAGGAGGCTAAAAAACAGAAAAAGAAAGCAGCAAGAGCGAAAAAGAAAGCCGAAAAAAAGAAGAAAAAGGAAGCTCAAAAGGCGAAAAAGAAAGCTGAAAAGGAGAAAAAAAAGAAAGCGAGACAGGATAAAAAAGAAGAAGGCAAAGAAGACCAAAAAGAGGAACCGGAGAAAAACCAAGAAGATGAACAAAAGAAAAAAGAAAACAAGAAACCGGATAAAGGAGAAGGAACGGAACAAAAGAACGAATCCAATACTCCACCAGAGTAAGGTATTGATCAGAATAAGGCATGGAAATCAGCTTTATAATTTTGGCATCCTGGCTCATTCGAAAATCTTTGAGCATTAAAAAAAAGCACGCGGGACAATTTACATACGAAGTACTGCAGCAAGCGTGTCGCCATTACTATTCCAATTGTTATAAGGTTCAAGCTTGAGCTTTATATTATAAATGCAATCATATTCTTTATTTGAACCTACTGTAAATTATATAATATTGTTGAAAATAAAAACATAATACAGTAGTAATTTGTTTTGGTTTATTTTTCTATCAATCAACATGGTCATTGGTGTAATTTAAAAAACGGGAATATTCAAATTTCGTTTTCGAAAACATCTCAATTTGGTGGGTTCAGAAAAATTGCAATTTACAGAGAACCCCTAAAATCATTTCCCAAAAGCTGCTATATGCATTGCTTTTTTATTTTTAGCCTTTCACCCCCAACCAGAATTTCCGCAAAAAGAATTATTTTTAATATTCAAATTAAAAAGTTTTATTTACTTTTCACGAATAGCTTAAGCAATTTTTACTGGTTTAAACTTTAATTGTTTCACATTTTATCCAGTCTAACAAGCTAGAACCACCATAATCAAATTTTGTGATTCTTCATAGCTGAGAATTTTTTTTATTTCTTGGTCTCCAAATAGAATTTTTGGGCTTCTTTACTTGTTTAAACAAATCAAATTTTCTTCTAGAGGTGCCATCTTACATTATTATACACATCAACTTCCTAAAATAAAAATTAATAATAATTCAATAATATAATCCCGCTTGCTTTTGGCCTTTTCTGGGCTTAGCCATTTTTGATCATAGGTTCTGGTTCTATCCATCAAAAACTGTCGGAGATATGAAACAATTTTAAGAATGGAAATTAACAGAAAAAATTTCTCATCCAAAAAGGATCTACAATTTGTTGACCATTTATTTTCGTGGTACTACGCACAGTTTTCATTTGAATGCTAAAAAATAACATTAACATTTTGTTAAATGAAATGTTTTGAAAAACGACACACGATTCAAACACGAAAAGATATAAAAATATGTCACTTCTAATTTCTTGACAGGCGGGCCTAGTTTTTGTCCAATTTGTAAAAAATAACATTAAAAGAAAACATTAAATTTATGCAAAACTGGACGGGTTTCTTATCTCTCTATGCGTGTTTGTGGGATGCAAAGTTCTCGTTTGTCGAAGGGGGAATTTTGCCGGCCACGACCGTAAAAGTATACTTTTCCGGACTGCGCGAATGCGCTTTTATTCCAAGTGGAGACATTCCCCTGGCTCTCTCTTTTGACGCTTGCGCAGTTCATATGTCTAATGTGTGTAGACTGTGAAATACTATGGCTGGTATGAAGCCCACATCCCACATTTAATGATAAGTTTAATTTTAGTTATAGTTATTAAAACTTATTGTGTGCTATTTTTTTACTTACAAGAGCACATTCTACACTTTATCCCCGACATCCACTTGCCGTGGTTTGATAAGTCGTAACACAATATACTTTTTTCAAAATAGTTTAAAAAAATAGTTTTTGTTTCCATCAAAATGAGATTCAAAATAAGCAAAAGAGAATTTTTTAGATAATACAAGGTACCATAAAATGTTCAATAACAAAATTTGTTGACTAAAATAGATCTAAGAATTTGCTCTTGACCTTCATTTTATAGGACACATACTTTCTTCGAATATTATGAAAACAATATCATGGAAATACATCTGTTCCAATATGGATGCACGTTACGTGATGAGAATGTCTTATTTAAAGCAGAAGGAGCTTTATCAAAAGAGAATTCACTCTCAACAAAAAACACTTGTCAATGGCATGACCTTCAATTTTAAAAGATCGATGACCAAATTTCACGCGCAGATAATTTTCGAGGAAGTATTTAGGGCCAGGATAGATCACCTGATCGCTAATTTCGCGTTGTCAAGGGGGCCTTTTATGTACATTTTTCTTTTTTTTTTAAATTTGAAATGCCCAGGACATTTTTTTAAATGTGCACAAAAAGTTGGATTCAAAATTGAGAAAACTGATAGTTCGTGATGGGCTATCTATCCACCGATTAGGGCCCGAAAAGAACGATTAGATTATGGTGAAAAATTGATTTTTGAATTTAATTTAATTTAATTATTTTGAATAGACAATTGCAAAAATAAAATTTAGGGGAAATAAAAAATTAGCTATCTACAAGAAAATTAATAATCCTAAATTTGTAACCATTTAAAATAAAAAAAAAATATTCACGTAATGAGGTATGCGTTTCAGATAGGCTCAGTTTCATCTTTTTTGTCTTGAACAGCATAATTTTTAACATTTAAATTTCAAATATTTTTATTTTTAATAGTTTATTTCGTATTATTATTATTATTATTCATTCTTAAAATCTTTCAAATATTTTTTTTATTTTAAATAATTTATTTTTAAAATTTCATACAAAAATCAAACAGTTCTCAGATATCATTTATTATTATAATATATCAGATATTCTTTTAATTTCTAAAGTTTGCTTAGCTTTCATGACTTTGACAGCAAAGTTAGAGGTAGCACTACTGTTGACAAGGTCACCCATACTATCGATATAGATTAAGCAAAAGGTTGATTTAGTGGGGGAAAACGCCTGTAAGGAACATCATCTACAGAAAGCTGCAACGCAAAATAAAATGCAATCATGCTATTAATGTTTCATTGCAAACGGATAAAGAGCCAATAACACAGCAGCTTCTAGAAGTAGGTGATTTATTAATCCAGAGTCAGAAGCAGACATACGGCAACAAAGAAGATGATTCTAAGGAAAACTAATGAACAGAGATATAACTTTATTTTTTGTCAGCGAAAAGTGAGCTAAGTATGAAGGTGAGACATGCTCTTTCCTTTTTACTGACATACCCGCATGCTAGCGAGAAGAATAAATGAACAGCATCTAGCAGCCTAAAAACACCGAATAGTTAACAAAAATTTTATTTCGGGCTTAGAACTAGCTACAATCAAGATGATATCGGAACAGCAGTCTTTCATCAATAAAATCCTTCTAGAAGGTCCGGATAACGAAGAGCTGATTGAAAATTAAAGCTCCGGTCTTAGGGATAATGAACATGAAGTACATGAGCGACTTGAGCCACATTTAGAGATTATTGGCCCATTTGACAAAAATAGCAAGATTCCAGAAAAATTGCACGGAATGAAAAGAATTTTAATCATGCTTTACTATTATTCAGTTATGTAAAACGAAGACAAAGTCCTTCCCTTCTTAAGATTAAGGTTTCTCCTATGCATCTGAGCTGACCACTAACTGTCTTAAGGGTGCATACTCTGCTTGTTAGGTGTTTGGTATTTCTGTTTTGTAGCCTACTCCATCAGCCAATATTTGCTTATCATAAGTGCGCAGCAAACTCAGGAAATATGTAAATACATGATGAAGGAATATGAAACGTTTATCTATTTATCCTTTAGTGATTTTGGCTGTGAAGACCTATCGCCTTAGAAGAATCTTTCTAGGCGAATGATATCGCCTTCAACACTCTCGGCTGCTGTGTAAGGACAACAGTGATTAAGGATGATCTTCAAACAACACCATGCTCATAATTTTGTACCTAATGCAACATTGTATTAATTTAATTCGTTAAAAAGTTATATCAGGAGCAGCTTAAATTATACCGTGGCTGAAGAAGAAAAACCGAGATGAAAACCCGCGAAGAAGAGTTAATGAACCAGTTTTTCAATTGGAACCAGTAGTTAGATAGCTTACTTTCTAACTTCATAATATTCTATTCTTATTTTTATTGTTTTCAATTTTTGCACCGTCACCTTCTTCTTCGACGTATTGATACATTTGTTCGAGGTCACATTACTGACAAAATGTCGTGTATACTGGCGTGATGTAAATTATATGTAAATGTTCTGTTTCCACCAGATAGTGAGAAGCGGTATATATCAGACTGGATGCTTATAAAAATGTATCAGTTACAGCCCAATCTTCGAAGAATCATTTTTTTGTTTATGTATCGATAAAATGAAGTTTGTTGTTGCTGCTCTACTTTTTATCTCGGCGGTATTCTTTCGTAAGTAAAATAAAATTTATAACAATAATTCATTTATTCTTCATTCTCAATTTACTGGCCATGTTCAGCAATTCCTATTATGGCATAATTTTATACAAATTGCCTTGCCTTTTTCTTACGTTAGGAACATAGTTTGACCAACGTGGAAGCGTTGAATACTTAATTTGTCATTAATTAAAAGATCTTAAGAATAATAATAATTTTCTCTAAAAATTCATTAATATGATATTTTAAAAACAGCTGTCGTACGATGTACTTAGAGATCCTCATATTAGTTTCAGTTCTTTTTCTTTCCTTTTTATATATTGATATGTAGCAAACAACGCTTAGACAAGATTATCAGAATTTCTTTATGCCATCCGAACAAAGCTTGGAACTAAATGTTTTCAGAGGAATTTCTAACCTCCTAAATTCATAAAATTTATGTTGTTTTGTTACAGCATTATGCTTAGCCTTCCCGGATTTTAGTTCAGGTCTAGATGTTCCTCCTCCAGAGGATGGATCGGCTACAGATCCATTTCAAGCCAAGGCTAATACTCTAAACACTAAATACAATAAACTAGCTAACAGTTTAAATGAAGATACTAGCACACTAACTTCAGAAATGATTAAACCCGTTTCCATTAATTCAGCTGATTTAGGGTCACAAATATATCTTGTTCGAGCTAAGCGAGATGTGAACGAAAATTTATCTAATAAATCCAAAAAAGCCAATGATGATAAGAAAAAAAAGAAACGTGAAAGAGAGAAGAGAAGGAAAGCCGAACGAAAGAAGAAAAAGGAAGCCGCACAAAAGAAGAAAAAGGAGGCCGAACAAAAGAAGAAAAAGGAGGCCGAACAGAAGAAGAGAAAAGAGGCAGAGCAAAAGAAGAAAAAGGAGGCCGAACGAAAAAGGAAAAAGGAGGCCGAACAAAAGAAGAAAAAAGAGGCCGAGCAAAAGAAGAAAAAGGAGGCCGAGCAAAAGAAGAAAAAGGAAGCTGAACAAAAAAAGAAAAAGGAGGCCGAAAAAAAGAAGAAACAAGAGGCCGAAAAGGAGAAAAAGAAAGCCGAGCAAAAGAAGAAAAAGGCCGAGCATGATAAAAGGATACGCGAAATTGAGAAATGGAAAGCCGAACATGAAAAAAGGAAAGCCGAAATTAAGAAAAAAAGGGAGATCGACAGAAGAAAAAAAAAAGCGGCATATAAGAAAAAACAAAAGAAAAAAGAAAACTGGGAACTGATGTAAAAATAAAAAGCTGTACACAACCTGACATACAAGTAAGCTTGATAATTTTGACATTCTGGATCACTTGAAAAGCTTTAAACATTTCAAAAAAGAAGGTGACAAAATGCGGATATGAACGACTGCACCAAGCTTGCCGCCATCACAGTTCCGATAGTTATAAGGTCCAGGATTGTGCTTTATATTCTAAATTTGATCATATTCATTATTTGAACCTATTGGAAATCCTATAATATTGCAGAAAATAAAAACATAATACAGTGGCAATTTCATTTAGGTTATTATTTGTCAACCAGCATGGTCATTAGTGTGGTTTAAAAAACGGCAATATTAGAATTTCTTTTTCAGGAATATCTCATTTGGTAGGTTAAAAAAGTGCAATTTACATATAACCCCTAAAATCACTTCCAAATGCTGCCATATGCATTGCTTTTTTTACCCTTTTAGTCCTAAGTACCCCCAAAGCGGACTTTTTCATTATTCAAAATAAAAAGTTTGATTGATTTATTACCAGTTGCTTAAACCATTTTTACTTGTTCAAAAATTACTTATTTGACATTTTATCAGGTCTAATATGCTAGTACCACCAAAATCGAATCTTGGGATTCTTCATAGCTCAGAATTTTTGCCTTTTTTTGGACACCAAATCACAAGATAATAATAATTTCATTACACCAGAATTGTGGCCTTAATTTTAGCTCTTGAAATCCGCAAAAAAATTTCCCAAGAAAAACCGTTAAGTTCCAAAACCTACCCTCTTACCAAAATTTGAATTTTTCGAAAACATAATCCCTGCGTCCTCTTGGCCTTTTATGGGCCTATCCATTTTTGATCAGCCGTTCTGGTTATATCCTACAAAAACTGTATGAGATGTGAAATATTTTTAAGAATAATAATTGTTCATTTTTATAAGATGAACCGATTTTTTTGTATAATTTTTTTGATAGGGTGGATATTTTCTCCTAATCGTGACAAATTTTATTAAAAATAAAATAATATCCATTTAGTGGTTAAACTTTCCAAGGTACGCAAAAAAACAGACAAAAATTGTTCATCCAAAATGGATCTACACACATTTTTTCAATTAATTTTTTGGTACTTCGCGCAGTTTTCATTTTAATCGTAAAAAATAACATTAGAATTTTCTGAAATAGAATGTTTAAAAAAAATGGCACAAGATTCAAACAGAAATAACAACAAAATTTAAAACCTCATAGGATCTACTTTTTCTGATCATTTTTGGCTTAGTTTTTATTTTAACTCCCAAAAAAAATCTTAAAAGAACAAAACATTGTTGGAACACATTCCAAAACAAAATAGTTTTTATTTCAATCCTTTAAAATGAGATTCAAAATAAACAAAGAATAATTGAATAAACAACATAAGCTACAATAAAATGTTAAAGAACAAATATATTGGAGTTGACCTTCTTTTTATATGACACACACTTTCTTCAACTATTATGAAAACTAGATAGTGTAAATATATCTGTTTCAATATGGATGCACGTTGCGTTCTGAGAGTGTGTTCGTTAAAGCCGAATGAGCTTTATCAAAAGAGAATTCACTCTAACAAAATGACATTATCAATGGTATGACCTTCAATTTTAAAATGTCGATGCACAAATTTTCCGTGAAGATAATTATCGAGGAACTAATCAGGGCCAGGATAGATCGCCTAATTGCTAAGGTCGCGCTATAAAGTAGGTCTATTATGTACATTTTTCTTTTTTTATAATTTTAAACGCCCTGAAATTTTTTTAAGTTTTTAAAAATAATTGGATTCAAAATTGAGAAAATCGTTTGGTCCTGATGGGCTAGCTAGCAACCAATTCGGGCCCGAAAAGAAGGATTAGATTATGGGGTGCAAATCATTTTTTTAACTTTAATTCAATTATTTTATTTTATTTTATTATTTTGAATTAAATTGCCAAAATACATAATAAAAAAATTGAAAAATCAGCTTTCCATAAGAAGATCCATAACTCTAAATTTGTAATCATTAATACTTTAAAAAATTAATCAAGTCGTGAGTTATCAGTTTCAGATAGATCTTTTTTATCTTAAAGAGCACAATTTTTTATACTTAAATTTTGAATCTTTTTATTTTTAACACTTCATTTCGTATTATTATTCATTCTGAAAGTCTTTCAATATTTTTTAATTTTAAATAATTGATTTTTAAATCTTCTACTAAAAATAAAACAGTTGTAAGATAGCACATTAAAAATTCAAAATTGAAGTAGGATACAAAACAAGACCACTATTATTGTAATTTCTAATGTTTCAAATTGGAAATTTTGACGTTTTCCTACTCACTGAGCGACAAAGAATTGATTTTACTTCTGGGTTTTTATACTGGATAATTTTCGAAGGAATTACCCCATTCAATTGCCCTTTGATCAAGATTTTTAGGCCTCAAAATAAAGGACGAGTTCGTTACACAGTCAGCTAGACTATTCAAACAATCTAACTTTATTAAATCTATCATATCTTAATTTAATTATACACAATTTAACTTTAATGTATCCAATCTAACGTAATATGCATCTAAATTCCTAATTAATATTTTCTAATTCTCCTTAGCTTATTCTCAAGGACTTCAAATGCGCTCCATCGCTCCACCAAAAAATTTAATTGTGTTAGATCGCAAGTACTGACAACGACAGTGTGCAATGAGTTGGGTGGGGGGAGGACACAACAATATTTTTAAAACCTCATGATTACAAGTTTTTAAGAAAAAGAAGTATTTTTGTTTAAGCTATAATACTCAAACATAATGATGGCTCATTTGGTTAGACGCTCGGACTTTACCTCAGAGGTCCGGGGTTCGATCCCTGAGCAGGTACCTCTGGAAATTTTTCTATATACCTTTACCGAGGTTCTGGTGGTTCGGATCCCACCTTAAGCTGTAGGTTCCCCCATCTTGCACTTGACTACAACCCAGTCCGTGCATGATGGGTAAAAACCAGGCTTTGTCCAATATGTCGATGCACACATCTCTCATCAGATCACTAGATTGCATTATAAAAATGCGCCCGTGACTGATGATATATACCAGGACAGCCCCGTGCAAAATATTCAAAAAAATATGAAATCCAACTCTAACCTAAAATGCTTTCGACATGTTGGACATTAACCATCTTAAGCCTGTGACATTTGATTTTTAACAATATATTTATAATAAATTAAGTCTTGCTGGCTCAGGTAGTTACGCGTTCGCACTCCACGTTAGAAATCCGGCGTTCAATCCCTGAACTGGTAACCCTGACAAAATTTTCTATGTAATTTTACTAGGTTCTAGTTGTTCCGATTCCACTTTAAGCTTTAGGTCCCACCGGCTAGCCCTTCTCTCTAACCTATCCCGTGGATGGTGGGGTAAACAACAAGGTTTTGCCCAATATTTAAAATTAGGTATACTATCATTATCAGATCTATTGAGTGCATTATGAAAGTGGTTCCGTGAATGATGATATACCAGGACAACGCCGTTCAGACTATTCAAAAAATCCAATTCGAAAAAAATTCTTTTGGCATATTAGGATTCCACCATCTTGATCCTGTGAAAAATGAGCTTCTCCATCTTTAGTAAATATTATAATACATTAAATAAACTTCTGCCGACAGTGTTATAAAATTTGTATGGCACAATGCAATCATGCTCTTGATTTTCATGTGCAACCGCATAGCAAGCCAATACCACCACAGCTTCTAGAAGTAGGTGGCCTAATTAATCTAGAGGCAGAAGTGGAAATTTGGCAACGAAGAAAAAAAGGTAGGCTAAGTGCGAAGGGAAATCATCATCTTGCCTTTTAACTTACATACCCACAAGCTAGCAAGAAGAATGAATTAACAGAATCCAGAAGACTAAGAACACCCAATAGGTAACAACAATTTGATTTTGGTTTTTGATCTAGCTACAATCAATATGAAAGTGGAATAGCAGCCTTTTATCAATAAAATCCTTCTAGAAGTCGCGGATAACGAAAAGCTAATTAAAGATGAAAGCGCGGGTATTAGGAATATTTAAGATGAAGTACCGGCACGACTTGAACCACGTGCGAAGATTATTGGTCCCTTTAACGTAAATAGCACAATTCCAGAAAAATTGCGGGGCCATGAAAGAAATTTTAGTTGTCCTTTACTAAAGTCTATTGATGTATACCAAACACCAAAGCGTTCTCTGCCAAAGATGAACATCACAGAGAAAAACTTCCATCCTCGAATGTACTTCGATTCAGTGTTGCTTTGAATTGCAACAAAAATCAGACACCGGAGAGTGAGAATGCAGCTATGCTCATGTCGCAGTTTCATATTTGAAATATTCTAATTTAAAGAAGAAGTCTCTTATTTCGATGACCCCTTCAAAACTCTCGGCTGCTGTGTAAGGACATCAGTGGTTAAAGATGATGTTCAAACTACACCATAATCATCATTATTTCCCTACTGCAACATCGCATCAATTTAATTCGTTAAGGTCTTAAATAAAACGGTTCTTAAATTATTATATGCCTAATGAAGAAAATACCGAGATAAAAACCCGAGAAAAAGTATAAATAAAACACTTTTTCCATTCGAACCAGTGGTAACATAGCTCCCTTGCAAACTTTATAATATTCTATTCGTATAGTCACTGATTTGAATTTTTGCACATCCAATAAGTATTTAAGGCTTTTAACTGTTCCAATTATTACACAAATTTACAAGTAATTATTACTATCTTATTAATTTGGGTTTAAAGCCATATTTCTGTACCCGCAGCCTTTTTCTTGGACGTATTGATATATTTTATTCAGGTCATATTACTGACAAAATGTCTTGTAATAATGACGTAATGTGTGCAATATGTAAATATCCTGTTTCCATCAGATAGTGAATAGTGGTATATATCGGTCAGAATTCTTAAAAGGTGCATCAGTTCACACTGCAATCTTCGAAGAATAATTTTTTATAATTATAACTAGAAAATGAAGTTCGTCGTTGCTGCTCTGCTTTGTACCTCGGCAATAATCATTCGTAAGTAAAATAACATCCATAACAATAATTACTTTTTTCTTCTTTCTCAATTTATCAACCACTTTCTGGGATTCATGTTCAGGCATCATTTTATACAAACTCCCTTACCTTTTTGTTACGTGAGGAACATAGTTTGCCGAACTTGGAAGCATTGGATACTTAATTTATCATGAATTAAAAGGTTGGAATAATAATAATAATTTTCTCTAAATATTCATTACTATAATATGCTGAAAGCAGCTTTTGTATGAGGGATTTAGTGACCCTCATGTTCATTTCAGTATTTTTTCTTGCCTTTACTAGATTATTGTGCAGCAAGCAACGTTTAGATAAGGTTATCAGAATTTCTTTCTGTAATCCGATCAAAGCTACCTGGGGAGAAATTTCAAGAGATTAATTCACGGAACTGCTTCTTGATTTTATTCACGCTTTGTCGTAAGAACTATGATCTCGCTACCAATGCTTTCAAAGAAATGACCATTGCTCTAAAAGCAAGGTTTCCGAGATCTCAGTTCTTGAAATCTCTCTACATGTAGAAATTAATTTTTTTAAATGATTTTCTAACCTCCCATATCCATAAACTTTATGTTGTTTTATTACAGAATTATGTTTAGCCTTTCCGGATTCCAGTTCAGGTCTGGATGTTCCTTCTTCAGATGATGGACCGGCTACAGATCCAGCCCAAGACGGAGCTGATAAAACAAAAACTAAAAAGACTAAATCGGGTTCTGGTTCAGATCCAGATGTTCTTGCCCCTGATGATGGATCAGCCACAGATCCATCTCAAACCGGAGCTGATAAAACACTAACTAAAAAGAATAAAGCAGGTTCTAGACCATCCGCAGATGCAACTGAAACCGAAGCTAACAAAACACCAACTGAAAAAACTAAATCGGGTTCCACTTCAGATCCCAATCTTGTTCCTCCTGATGATGGATCGGCCACAGATCCAGCTCAAACCGGAGCTGATAAAACAACAGCTAAAAATTCGAAATCGGGATCAGAAACAGATGTTCCTCCTCCTGATGATGGATCGGCCACAGATCAATCTCAAGCCAAGACTAATATATTAAAAACTAAAGACAATAAACTAGCTACCGTTGCAGGTGAAAATACCAGCACACTAACCGCAAACTTGGTTAAACCGGAATCCGGTACTGCAGCTGATTTAGAGGCACAAAAAAATATTATTCAAGATAAAAGAGGTCCAAAAAAAGATGCAGCTAAGAAATCTAAAAAAGCCAAAAAGGATGAGAAAAAAAAGAAACGTCAAAGGGAGAAAAAAAATAAAGCCGAACAAAAGAAGAAGAAGAAGGACGAAGATATGAAAAGTAAAGCAGAACAGAAGAAGAAAAAACAGGCCGAGAAACAGAAAAAGAAAGCGGAACAAAAGAAAAAAAAGGAGGACAAAAAGCAGAAAAGGAAAGCCAAAAAAGAGAAAAAGAAAGCTGAAAAAGAGAAAAGGAAAGCCGAACTAAAAAAAAAGAAAGCGGAACAAAAGAAGAAAAAGGAGGACAAAAATAAGAAGAAGAAAGCCGAAAATGAGAAGAAAAAGAAAGTCCAAAAGGAGAAAAAACAGAAAGC
>JAWWLR010000148.1:32560473-32570674 GCA_035041075.1 Acraspis erinacei | reverse complement strand
AAGGGAGATGGTCAACCACCTGTACCAGACGGCAAGCAACCGCCCCCGGGTGGCCCGGGTGGAGATTATCCACCACCGCAGCAACCTCAGGGAGGAGATGGAAAAATGCCTAAGGGAGATGGTCAGCCACCTGGACCAGGCGGCAAGCCACCGCCCCCGGGTGGAGATTACCCAGCATCGCAGCAGCCTCAGGGAGAAGATGGAAAAATGCCTATGGGAGAATCTAAACTACAGGTCAACCAACCCCCCCAGGGCGGAGATTACTTAACACAGCAGCAACCTCAGAAATTAGATGCAAGTAGTCCTAATGGAGGAGACTACACTCCGCCGCATAAGGGAGAAAGTCCAGCAGAGAAAAAAAAGAAAGCTGAAATGCAGAAGAAAAAGAAAGCCGAAAATGAAAAGAAAAAGAAAGCCCAGCGCGAGAAAAAGAAGAAAGAACAACAGAAGAAAAAACAAAAAGAACAAGAGAAGAAGAAACGTAAGGAACAACAAGAGAGAAAGAAGAAAGAGGAACAACAGAAAAAACAACAATACGAACAACAGAAAAAACTGCAAGCTGAACTAGAGAAACAAAAACAAGCCGAACAACAGATAAGACAAAAAATCGAACAGGAGAAACAGAAATTAGATCAGCTAAAGAAAGAAGAACAACGTGAACAGGAGAAAAGGCAATATGATCAACAGCAGAAACAAAAAGAATCCGAAAGGCAGAAACAACAGGATCAACTAGAAAAGAAACAACGGAAAATCGAACATGTCAAAAACAAATTAGAGGAACTGAAGATAAAACAAGAAGAAATAGTAGCAAAATCATATGACTATTTAAAAACATTAACTTACAACTAGACCCCAGGACAAATCGAAATGCCTGAACTAGTCGGCCGATTCGAATATGGAAGTCTGCAATCAGCATTTCGCCATCAGAATTTCAGTGGTCATAAGGTCTATGATTGAGCATTGTACTATACTTTTTAAGCTTACTTTTACTGTGAACCTATTGTAAATTATATAATATTATTGAGAATAAAAACATTATTTTATGGGCAATTTATTTTAGGTGATTTTTATTTCAAATAACTTAATCATTTACCCTATAATGGGATTTTTTGAATAAGAGTTATGATATTATAATACAAAATTTGTTTCATTATTTTAAAATTAGCATAGTACACTAATCTCTCCTGAGAGTCTCTTGAAGGTCTATATGCTTGGATAGTCTGTGCTTTATCAGCAGTTGTTTACATCGCGGCTCTTTGAACATATGCTCTTTTGAGGTCAGAGACTATGTATGCGTTCTTGAATGTTGACATTAAAAAACTCGTTTCATTCTGTGCCCACGAAACGCGAGGCTTGCACAGAATTTTTAAATAAATGTGTCTCGCTTCTTGCACAAATTGTGCAAAAATATTGTGTCAATACTTTCATTAATAATAGGAATATGAAAAAAATTAAATCAAGGAATTCCGAAAAGGATTCCTCGAAGCATTTATTATTATATTTTAAATGGGTTAGCATGTTCGTATGGCAAAGATGAATTTATTATTAAAAAAAATAAGCAGCATTTAATTACTGACTGAAATCGAATTTTTATTTTTAAGTCTTTTTTTAACATTGTTTCAAAAAAATTTGAGTTATCAGACGAAGATTTTTTCTCAGCTCTTAAATTTTGGTTGCAACTTGGACATACACCGATTTTATAAAAATATTTCGCAAGAAATGCTACGATTATTCTTAATTGGAGAGCCGAAGGTTATGACATGAATAGAGTAAGGTAACACAGATTAAGTGTTTAAATAATTCTAGTTTTTCCGTATTCAAGACGTTACTGGTAAATATGTAATTTTCGTGAAGATTACATAGCCCAGTTGCAACCGTCAAAATGTGGCACAGTCGCGCTCTTTTATTATGCTTTGTTCTTTGTAACGCTTAAAAAATAAACTCTGAAACATCGGAAATAACCCAGAAATACAAATTCAAGACGAGAATCACATTCCAAGTTTTAGAGAATGTATTATTTTCTACTAATGATGATAACAAGGCTGATGAATTTGAATGTTTATCATTGGTTGCTACACTGTATGAATATGAGCTTTGGAGACTGTTTTCAGTTTGTTTACTGATTAACGAAAATTATATTCCTTTCCAATAATTTTTTTAGATCAAAGTTTTTAAATAAGTCCTTTTATTTCTTGATAAAATTGATTTCCAATTTTTCTAAGAGAAAAATTGAGAAAAGGGAAAATTTTATTTGGAACTAATTTTTTTCAAAGTTTAGGGGAAAGTTACAATTCTTATTTTATCCTAATGAACAAGGCCTCATTTTATTCTTCGACGGATTCTTTAAATTTCTATTTGGGTTTATTTGATTTAAAAAAATAATTTATAAATTATACAGTTATTATTGTTATAAACAATCATAGTTTAAATTTAATTAACACACCCCAAATATAATGATAAAGAAATCGTCAAAGAATAAAATGAGGCCTTGATCCCTAGGATTAAATAAGAATATTGTAATATTTCCCTGACGAGAAGGCAAAAACTAAAACTCTAAATAACTACTGTTAAATAAACAATTTAACCTGAAATATTTTTTTTCTAAAGTAAATTTTGAAGCTTCTGTTAAGATTTCCAGATGTCAATAATAGATCTATTTTTTTCGATTTTATCAATTTTTTTAAAGATTGGCGACTTTTAAGATTGATTCAAGGAGTGTACAATCCTTAAAAGACAATTTCACAAGGTTTGTGATTTTCCGTAGCGATGCCAAAAAATTATCGATACCGACAATAATTTTTCTGAGGTAATTAAAAAAGATTTAGGTTTTATTTTAAAGAATTAATTTTAAGTTTTGAAGTGTTCTAAATCTCACGAAACAAATCTGGAATATTGAGCAATAATTTTTTTTTAAGTTTGCAGGAAAAAAATTATAGTTGGAATTAATTGGAAGTTTTAAAAGTTTTGAAAACAATCGAAACTCAGTGAAATTATAAAAGAAGATTGAGAATAATTTTAAAACATTTCAAATCATTTTTTAAATTTAGGAAAAGAATGTAGAAGGTTTGAGTCAAATTCCATTAGGTTTATAATCTTTCAAAAGCTTTAAAAATAAGTTTAAATTAAAAAATATTTAAAGAAGACAAAACTCAAATTGAAATTCATGCAGGTTTCGATCAAAAAGTTCATATGCTTCTTAGAAATGTTGAAAGATTTTAAGAGAACAACAAAATTTTCTTTACATTTCTGGAAAAAAAATTTTGAATCTTTATATTTAAAAAGAAAAATTATTTTGAGAGAAATATGGATAATTTAAAAATAAATTATGCAATAACAAATGGAGAAATTTGAGCATTTGAACATACTCTAAGAATTGTATAAATTTTAAAAAATTTGAAAGAAAATATAGATTTTTGAAGATTTTGATCAAAAAATTTATATAAAGTTTTTTATTTCCTGAGTATCACGGAATTAATTACTTATTAAAGATTTATTAGAATGTTTCTGAGAGAAAAATTGAGAAAAGTGAAAACTTCATTTGGAAATGATTTTTGCAAAGTTTTTAATAAACTTTTCCTTGACTAATTTGTAATTTTCATTTTGCATTAACCTTGCAAATATTGTTCTTTTATTCTTGTAATACTTCTAACATAGAATATTTTATAATCGGAATAAAATAGTTATTTGAAATACAAAATTTCAACTTTATTAATTTATTTTAAACAAAAAAAGTCTGTTCTACAATAAAAGATGGCTATTCAAAAAATACTTGAAATTTCAAACTAAAAAATTAAATTCCCAACAAAAAAGTATCATAGTTTATATTTTAATCAAAAAGATAAAATTATTTACAAAAAAAAGAATTTTAAACCCAAAAAGACAAATTTTCAAGAAATAAAGATTTTTCACTTTCAAATTATCCAAGTTATCAAATTCAAATTGGTGTAACTTCAAGCCCAAAAGAGGAATTTTCTCTCTGAAAATTAAATTTTCAAACAAAAAATAGGCCTTTCAGCAATAAATTAATTTTCCACGTAATTGATGCAATTTTACATAACAAAAATGAAATTTCAAACCCGTAAAATTATTTTTCTCCCAAACAGGAGAATCTTCAACTGAAAAATGTCTATCTTAAAATAGGCTTTTCCACTAAAAAGTTAAAATTTCAATTAAAGACATGATTTTTCCACTAAGAATATAAATCTTCAAAAAAAAAAATGATTTCTTAACAAACTGATTCAACCAAATCTTTAAAAAAAAAGTGGAACATTCATGCAAAGAAGATTATTTGTTAAGTAAAAAGGATGACATTTAACAAAATTATTCAATTCTCTACCAAACGGTTGAAGTTTTTTCCAAAACAGATAACATTTTTATCACAACAGATACATTTTTATTTAATTTTTTTTTTGAATAGTTGAACTTTCATTCAAAAAATATTCCAGTTCACTTTTCAAGTTTAAAATATAAATTTAAAAAAAAGTTTATAAGAATAAAATTGAATTTTTATTTAAAAGAAAAATTTCTGCACCAAATAGTTGCATTTTATCGATGAAAGATGAGATTTGTACTAAAAAAGAGGAAGTTTCAATAAAAGAACGACAAGTTTTCTTTTAAAATAGAATTTTCTTTTAAATTTGAATTTTCAATCCAATAGTTGCATTTTCATCCATGAAAGATAAAATTTCTCTGAAACAGATGAAGTTTTAATTAAAAGAAAAAAATTTCAACAAAAAAGAGGAATTTTCATCCAGAAAGAATTTTAATTCTCTTTTTAAACGCAAAATGTTAAATTTAAACAAAAATTAAATTTTCTACAAAATAGTTTAATTTTCAACAAAGGAGCAGAATTTTTAAACAAAAAGTATGTCTTTTCAAAGAAATCGTTGAATTTTCCAAAAAATAGTTGCATTTTTATCCAAGAAAGATGTAATTTCTGCGAAACCAGGTGAATTTTAAAGTCAAAAAGACAAACTTTCGAAAGTGTTGAATTTTTAAACGAACAGTTGCATTTTATTTCCGAAAGATGAAATGTCTCCTAAAACAGATGAATTTTGGAGAAAAAAAACTGGATGAAATAGTTAACTTTTCATTCTAAGAATATTCGAGTTCACTTTTGAATACCAGAAGAATTGTAAACAATAATTTAATTTTCTTTTAAATAGTCGAATTTTTAACCAAAAAGTATGAATTTTTAACAACTTTGTTAAATTTTTAACCAAACAGTTGCATTTTTGTACTAGGAAAATTCAAATTCTACTAAAACAGGTAAACTTTTAAATGAAAAGAACAATTATTCAAACAAATATTTGAATTTTCACCCAAAAAGATTTGAATTGACTTTTCAACTAAAAAATTGGAATTTTAAACAAAACTTTAATGTGCTACGAAAATATTCGATTTTTTAATCCAAAAAGACGAATTTTTGCAAAACAGTTGAATTTGCAACCAGAAAGGATATCTATTTAAGAAAATTGCTATATTTTCTACCAAATAATAAAATTTATAACTAAAAAGGTAATCTTCAGATACAATCCCTAAAAAAAAATTACCGATACCGACAATAATTTTCCTAAGTCAATTAAAAATGATTAAGGTTTTATTTTAAAGAATTAATTTTAAGTTTTGAAGATTTCTAAATCTGCCGAAAAAATATGGAGGATTTAAGAATAACTTTTTTTTAATTTTGCAGGAAAAAATGGTAGTGGACTGAATAATTTCAAAAGGTATTTAGGAGCTTCAAAAGTTTTGAAAATACTCGAAAATCAGTTAAATCATGAGAGAAGATTAAGAAAGATTCTCAGAGATTTAAAATCATTTTCTTAAAATGTAGAAAAAGAATTTGGAAGGTTTGATTCAAATTCCAATAGGTTTATAAGCTTTAAAAAGCTTCAAAAATAATTCTAAATTAAAAAATATTCGGTAAAGACGGAAATTCGAACATATTGAAAGATTTAAAGAGAATAACAAGATTTTTTTAACATTTCTGGGGAAGTTTTAAAATCTTTTTAATTTAAAAAAATTAATTTTGAGAGAATTATGAATAATTTAAAAATAAATTATTTAACAAAAATAGAAAATTTAACATTTAAACATAATCTGAAACTTGTAAAGATTTTAAAACTATATATAGATGTTTGAAGATTTTGAAGAAAAAAAATTATATAAAGTTTTTTTATTTCTTGAATATCACTTAATTAATTAATTATCAGAGAATTATCAGAAGACTCCACTTTACAAATTATTTATTCCAATACTGAATTATTTTTTCAACATCTATGTTCTAAGCACGTGTAATTAAATTAACCTGTCAAAATGAAAGATTAAAAATAGTTTTTTATAGCTCTTAAATAATTAATTATTAATTATTCTCTATTAGCAAATATATCCGAGGCGAAAAAATTATAAATAGTTTATATATAGTGTGGAGGTTTATATAATATTCATTTGTTTAAAAAATGTATTAAACAAATGAATATTATTTATAATACTTCCCATTATGTATAAACTATATATAATATTTCCGCCTGGGATTAAAAAAGGACATCTAGGAATTATTTATAAATCGTATTGTATTTCTGATATTATGCGTAAGGGAATTTCCAGAATTATGTTACTTTACACTGAATGATAACGCATTATTCTATTGTTTGCACTTGCTGTTTTTAAAAACATTCCTACGTTGGCCGGCACCTTGTTTTCGTCTGTATTGTTACATTTTATTGAGGCCACATTCCTTAAAGACGGTATTATTAAACTAGCGAGCGGTACGGACTGGAAAAATTGCGGACTCAGGAAGGGCTGGTATCAGAATGTATTTAGAAGATTCCCCTTCCGCTGAATAGTGTCTACTATATATAGGCCATAATTCTTATTGAAAATTATCAGTTACAACGCAAAATCAGAAGAATAGGATTCGTGTCTATCAAGAAAAATGAAGTTCTTGTTTACTGCTATGCTTTTAGCATATGCGGTCTCCATTCGTAAGTATGATAACATAATCAACAGTATTTATTTTCTCCTGTCTTTCTCAAAAATATAACGATCTTCGAAAATCCATGTTATGGCTGCAATTTATACAAATTTTGTTCAGCTTCTTTTTACTTTAGTATTTTGTGTTTGTTTTATTAAATCCTCCGGAGTAAAGTGGTTATTAGTTGTCTTTTTCTGTAGATTGAACAATACTAGGAGAGGATTCTGTTTGAATAAACTTCTAGCCTTTTCAATTCATTTAATTTATTTTGGTTTCTTACAGAATTATGTTCAGCCTATCCGGCTCCCGTTACAACTGCTGGTGCAGTGGCCCATGCAAGTGCGCAAGCGCAAAGTCAAACTCAAGCCGGAACTAGCACTACAACAAGTGGAAAGTCTCAAGCTACAAAAGAGGAAGCAAATGAAGAAGATTCTAAAGAAAATAATGGGCCATCGTCGAAATCAGAGGGGGATGAAAAATCCTCACAAGAAGCTGCACAGTCACAGAAGACAGCTTCAACTCAACAAGTAGCCCAAGGAGCAGATGCAAAATCAGCTCAGGCTTACCAGAATCTAGCTGCTCAGCAACAGAAAGGTGGAGATGGAAAATCAGGCGAGGCTGGTCAGAAAGAAGATGCTCAGTCACAGAAAGGAGGAGATGCAAAATCTGCTCAGGCTTACCATAATCTAGCTGCTCAGCAACAGAAAGGTGGAGATGCAAAATCGGCCCAGGGTGTTCAGAAAGAATATGCTCAGTCACAGAAAGGAGGAGATGCAAAATCCGCTCAGGTTTATCAGAATCTAGCTGCTCAGCAACAGAAAGGTGGAGATGCAAAATCAGCCGATGATTCTGTGGAAGACGATGATGAGAAACAGAAAGGTGGAGATGCAAAGTCAGACCAGGATTCTGATAAAGACGATGATCAGAAACAGAAAGCTGGAGATGCAAAATCATCCGAGGATTCTGATAAGGACGATGATCAGAAAAAGAAAGGTGGAGATGGAAATGTAGCACAGGCTTCTCAGAATGAAAATGCTCAGCAACAGAAAGGTGGAGATGCGAAATCAGCCCAGGGTTCTGAGAAAGGAGATGCTCAGCAACAGAAAGGAGGAGATGCAAAATCAGCTCAGGCTTATCAGGCTCAAGCTACTCAGCAACAGAAAGGTGGAGATGAAAAATCAGCCCAGGGTGCTCAGAAAGTAGATGCTCAGCAACAGAAAGGTGAAGATGCAAAATTAGCCCAGGGTGCTCAGAAAGAGGATGTTCAGCAACAGAAAGGTGGAGACGCAAAATCAGCCGATGATTCTGACGAAGACGATGATCAGAAACAGAAAGGCGGAGATGCAAAATCAGCCCAGAGTGCTCAGAAAGAAGATGCTCTGTCGCAGAAAGGAGGAGATGCAAAATTAGCTCAGGCTTATCAGGCTCAAGCTGCTCAGCAACAGAAAGGTGGAGATGAAAAAGCCCATGTTTCTCAGAATGAAAATGCTCAGCAACAAAAAGGTGATGAAGAAGGAGCAGAAGCAAGAGATACGCAACAAAATGGAAAGGACCAGAAAGCTGGACAAAGTCAATCTAAGGATGATGTCGAATCTGAATCTGCCCAGGGAGCAAAAGGTGGAGATGCTCAAAAAGCTGCATCTCAGCAAGAAGATGCATCTAAGACATCCGGTCAGGCTGCAAACTCTGAAAATAATCTAAAATCTGAACAAGATAAAAAAGCCGAACAGGATACAAAACAAAAGAAAGAAGAGGAGAAAAGACGAAAAGAACAGGAGCAAAAACAGAAAGAACAGGAGAAAAAACAAAAGAAAGAAGAGGAGCAGAAACAGAAAGAACAGGAGAAGAAACAGAAAGAACAGCAGAAAGAGCAGCTGAAAAAACAGAAAGAACAGGAGCAAAAACAAAAAGAACAACAGAAAAAACAGAAAGAACAGGAGCAAAAGCAAAAAGAAGAACAGATGAAGAAACAGAAAGAACAGGAGAAAAAACAGAAAGAACAGGAGCAAAAACAGAAAGAAGAACAGAAGAAGAAACAAAAAGAACAGGATAAAAAACAGAAAGAACAGGAGCAAAAACAGAAAGAAGAACAGAAGAAGAAACAAAAAGAACAGGAGCAAAAACAGAAAGAACAGGAGCAAAAAAAGAAAGAAGAACAGATGAAGAAACAGAAAGAACAGGAGCAAAAGCAGAAAGAACAGCAGCAAAAACAGAAAGAAGAACAGATGAAGAAACAGAAAGAACAGGAGCAAAAACAGAAAGAACAGCAGCAAAAACAGAAAGAACAGGAGGAAAAACAGAAATTAGAACAGATGGAAAAACATAATACACAGGAGATAAAACATAAAGAAGAAGAATTGAAAAATATACAAATAAGCCTGAAAGTTTAGACATCCTGGATCATTCGGAAATCTCTGAGAATTTGAAAAAAACATCTTGCACAACCAGAACAGTTTAAAAAGTGGCCGACAATTCAGGACCACAGGTCGAAATGTTCAGAACGTCCACGATTCAGCTTTTTACTATAATTTGTTAATCTTATTACCTACGAAAACTTATTGTAAATCATGTAATATTGCTCAAAAATAAAAATATTATTTGTTGCTAATTTTTTATGTTTTTTTTCAAACAATTCGATCATTTCACCTATAGGGTGTTATTTATAATAATAATTAGAAGAGGTGAATGACGAATTTAAAACGTCTTCCTTAATAGCAAAGTAAGTTTAAAATAAAAACATTGCAACGTTTAATGTCAAATGATAGGTTCAAGAACGACTAAATAGGAACCAGGCCACTTCCGTAATTCTATCTATGTGGAACTGACCCCTTCCAACTCGTTGCCTCCTCCTTAACCTCCACCACGACTCAGAGGTCCGCCCACAGCGCGTGCTTCCACATTCTCTTGTTTTCTTGAATACTCACAGACTTGCAGATGCCCGTGACTATCGGTAATGTTTTCTTTATTCCAACTATTAATAAGAAAGTAACCGAATTTCATCAAATTTCGTATTTTTTCTTCAAATTATAGTTCTACCCGAGACAGTCTTGCCTCTATGTTCCGGAGTTTTATTAATTAGCAGACCACCATATACGCGCGCCATTGAGCGCTTAATTTTGTATTCATTTTTATCATTTACCCAATTTTCGAATAACTATTTATTTCTTAAAATTGTTTACCAGTCAAAGTATAAAAGGTATTATAAAGGTATTTCAGAATTAAATAAAG
>JAWWLR010000148.1:32544349-32556836 GCA_035041075.1 Acraspis erinacei | reverse complement strand
TTTCGAGTGGAGATGCTGGCTTGAATACAACCAGATCTGTGAATTAAAAATTAGAAAAAATTGCACCCAATCATTCTGACTTTTCCACTTTAAGTAGTAATGAAATTCATAGACTGACAATATACAGGTCCATCTAGATAGCACCTCCACAAACGAAATTCCCCAATTTTTTGCATCCGAATTGTTTTTTGGGGGGGGGGGGTGTTTGGGCCTTATTGTCGATTTTTGGGCTCCGCTACTTTTTATGAAGATTCGAATTTCGAGTGGAGATGCTGGCTTGAATCCAGCCAGATCTGTGAATTAAAAATTAGAAAAACTTGCACCCAATCATTCTTACTTTTCCACTTTAAGTACTAATGAAATTCATAGACAGACAATATACAGGTCCATCTAGATAGCACCTCCACAAACGAAATTCCCCAATTTTTTTGCATCCGAATTTGGGGGGGGGGGGTGATTTTTTTGGGCTTTATTGCCGATTTATGTGCTCCGCTCCTTTTTATGAAAATTTAAATTTCGAGTGGAGATGCTGGCTTGAATCCAACCAGAACCTCCACTATATAAAAATTCAAAGAAAAAAAATCAAACAAGTGAGAATTTTGGGCTTTTTTGGGATTTTGAATGCATTAACATCCAATTTTCAGAAACCACCCTTACTGAAAATAAAACTACCCCTTATTTAAAAACTCAAATTCGGAAAAAAACAAAGAGTACCAGAATTTTTGGCTTATTTTGGGCTCCCGAATTAACGAAAAACAATCCTGAAACCACCCTATGTTCAGAAAACCACCCTCTTGCCAAAAATAAAATCTGCGAAACCCAAAATGCACCAGCGTTTGGGTTTATTTTGGGATCCCGAATATGAAACACAACATGTTTAAAAACTACCCCTCTTTGCAAAAAGCGCCCCTAAATTCTTAATCTTAAAAAATAGGATTCAAAATAAAAAAGATTACATTTTTGGTCATTTAGAATTTTTTTAAAGTCACTTGGTTTTTCTTTTAATCATAAGAAATAAAATTAAAAAGATATCAATTAAATTTGTTAAAAAACAAAGTACAACAAAAATTATTTAACAAAAATTTTTCACCCAAAAAAGATCTGCAAATTTGTTATGAACTATGTATGATGTTCAGAGTGGCCACTGAACCGGGAAAACCTAGAAAAACTGGGTATTTTTGAGACCGCGACAAACCAGGAAATGAGAGTGATTTTATTTTTTGGCCGGCAATTGTACAAATTTTGTAGAAGAAAAATTTGTCCAAGTTTTATTTTATCAGCTTTTTTTAACAATTAGTTGAATTATATTTTTCAATTAATCTATTATCCGATTTACAATGCGTAATTCGAAAATCTTTAACTTACAAAATTTTTCATTTTATTTTTATTTTTAAGCTTACATTTTAATTAATGAATTTCAAATTACGGTTTCCATTTTTTAACGAAAAATGTTTAATTTATAAGTGAAATTGTTGAATTTTGATGTATAAATAAAAATTGAATATTTATTATTTGTAGAAAAAAATTTATTAATTTTAGGAGATATTTAGCGGTTTTGAACAGATTCAAAATATCAAGCAAATTTTTTTTAATTTCCTTAAAATCTTCCAGATTCTTTTTGGAAAATTTTTTAAACCTTTAAAACCTTTTTAAATAACATTTAAAAATAATTTTCAATTCTCATAGGAATCCTAAAAAAGTTGTTCTTTTGAAGCCTTTCACAATATTGGAAAAGCTTCTAAATTTTTGGCTTGAAATCTGCAAAAATATACATTTTGTTTTAAATTAGACTATCAATTCAAGTTTTAAATTAATTTTGAATCTTTTCCAAATTTCTAAATATCTCGTAAAATTGCTGAAATTTGTTCTACAAATAATAAGTGTTCATTTATTATTTATGCATCAAAATTTTAAGGAGATTTTGAAAAAATTTCAGGATTTCTTCCAAATTGTGGGACAAATTAAATTCATTTTAAAAGATATTTAAAAGTTCTGGAAAAATTTCAAAAATAATTTTAGACTTGAGAGTATTTCAAACAACTTGTAGAATGCTCAAGATTTTGAAATAAAATTTTGAATACTTTCAAGGATGTTTAAAATATTGAAAATGTAAATAATTTAACTTTTAATTTAAGAAATGTTCAGTTTACAAAAATTCAAATTTCCAATGTTTAACTTTTCTACCTAAAATTCCTTAAAATAATATAATTTTGAAAAAATTAAAGTTCATTGATTGATTTTTTAATTTAGTGCTTATTTATACCAAAAATTCTAAATTCGGCACCTTTAAATTTTTATTTGCTTTTTTTATCTTTAATTTTTCCTGGTTGTTTTTATGAATGAATTCGTTAAGAGTAGATTTATTGTTAATCGTAAAAAAATATTAAAAATAAAAAGAATAAATTTTTGGAAAAACGACACAAAAGACGAAAAAAATAAAAAGGCAAAAGTTTCACAATGAAAAAAGATATAAAAATTTGTTATAAACTTTCTTATGAAAATATAATGAAAATTTTTAATCAACTTTTTGGAAAAACGACACAAGCTAGAATAAGATTTTATTTAAGAAAGTTTTCCTCTTAAATTAAATCTACAAATTTGCTTAAAACCACTTTACGCTAAGATGCATATTTTTAGTTTAAATCGTCAAAAATAATGGCAAATAAACGAATTGAACTTATAAAAAAACGATACAAGTTGCAATATAATGTTTAACAACAAAATTGTTTTTCTGATAGGATGCCCACTTATTTAAATGATAAAAAACCATGAAAATACGTATTATAAATATTACGAATTTTAATAATATAAATTTATTGAAATGATAAAAATGTGTTCGTTTAAGCCGAATGAGCCTTAACGAAAGAGAATTCACAATCACCAAATTACACAGTTGATATCCAAAGAAATACAACATTTTTTTTAAAAGCAATTATTTTGTTAACGTTAATTTCCTTTCTTAATACTTAATTACTATATCAGAAAAATAAATTATTAATTTAAATCAATTGGTTTTTTTTCATCTACGCTAATTTGTGATAAACAGATGTCATTTCACAGCATATCATGATATACACACGACGAACGTCTCCATAATTAGAGACTAAATCAGATAGAATAATTTATGCGAAATGAGGCTATAATTTGTGCAAATTATAAATGTTGCTATCAGATCTGGACATAAAGTGCGTTCCAATATATTTTTATAAGTATAGTAATGCGGCGACTCAATTAAAGCATCGATGTACGATATAAAACTTGAAGCTAATCCATGTTAATTGAGCAATAAAGACTAAGATAAAATCATAACTGCCACACTGAGGCGATTAAACGAAATGTGTTTTAAATCAAACACAATTTTCAATATATCTTAACAGACCTCTAAAATGTTAAGACACCAAAGGAATTTTGCAAAAAGTTTTTTTTTCGTAAGGTTCGTTCCTACTTAAGCCGAAAGCATCTTCATTCATAAGATTCCTAATAAGATCTTTTGAAAGTCCAAGATCAGGAATTTAAAAAATGATTTTTAAATAATTATTAACTTAGATTTTCTTCACTGTTTGATGATTACCCATCATTAAAAATCACTAGCGACATCATTTAAAGATATAAGGGGAAAAAAGATTTCTTTCTCCCTTTAAATGTCCACACTGGCCATTTTTTTATACGATTTTTTTATAAAATTTTTTAAAAAATATCAGATGATAATTTTTCATCATTAAACATCACCGGCTATACAATTTGACGAAAATTAAAAGAAAAAAACATTTTTTTGTGCCATTAAATGTCCACACTAGGAATTTGTTTATATAATTTGTTTATAAAATAACCAAAAATATCGGATGCTAGTTCCCCATCTCTAAACAACACTATTGACATAATTTGACGAAATTTAAGAGAAAAAGCGATTTCTTCCGGCCTTTAAATGCCCACACTGGGCATTTGTTTATATAATTTGTTTATAAAATCTATAAAAAATATCGGATAATAATTTTCCATCATTAAACATCACTGGCGACATAATTTTAGGAAAATTCGAAGCAAAAAGATTTCTTTCTGCCTTTAAATCTCTACACTGGTGATTTGTTTATATAGTTTGTTTATGAAGTTAATACAAAATATCAGATGATAATGCTCTGTTAGTAAACATCACTGACGACAAATTTGGAGAAAATTTAAGAGAAAAAGCGAGTTCTTTGGGCCTTCAAATGTCCACACTGGGCATTTGTTTATACGATTTGTTTATAAAATTTTTAAAAAATATCGGATGATAACTTTTCATCATTAAACATCACTAGCGATACAATTTGAAGAAAAGTAAAAGAAAAACCCGTTTTTTCCTGCCTTTAAATGTCTTTACTAGGCATTTGTTTATATAATTTGTTTATAAATAACCAAAAATATCAGATGATAATTATCCATCACTAAACATCACTAGTGACATAATTTGACGAAATTTAAGTGAAAAAGCGATTTCTTTCGGTCTTTAAATGTCCACACTGGGAATTTGTTTATATAATTTGTTTATAAAATCCATATAAAATATCGGATGATAATTTTCCATCATTAAATTTCACTGGCGACGTAATGTAAGGAAAATTGGACGCAAAAAATATTTCTTTCTGCCTTAGAATGTCTACACTGGTCATTTGTTTATATAGTTTGTTTATGAAGTTAATAAAAAATATCAGATGATAATTTTCTGATACTAAACATCACTGACGACACATTTTGATAAAATCGAAGAAACAAATCGATTTCTTTCGGCCTTTAAATATCCAGACTGTGCATTTGTTTATACAATTTGTTTATAAAATTAATAAAAAATATCGGATGATAACTTTTCATTATTACACATCACTGGCGATACAATTTGAGGAAAATTAAAAGAAAAAAAAATTTTTTGTGCCATTAAATGTCCACACTAGGCATTTGTTTCTATAATTTGTTTATAAAATAGAAAAAATTATCGGATGATAATTCTCCATCACTAAACATCGCTAGTGACATAATTTGAGAAAATTTAAGAGAAAAAGCGATTTCTTTCGGTCTTTAAATGTCCACACTGGGAATTTGTTTATATAATTTGTTTATATAATTTGTTTATAAAATCCATATAGAATATCGGATGATAATTTTTTATCATTAAATTTCACTGGCGACGTAATGTGAGGAAAATTCGACGCAAAAAATATTTCTTTCTGCATTTAAATGTATACACTGGTCATTTGTTTGTATAATTTGTTTATAAAATAACAACAAATATCAAATGTTAATTTCCTGTCACTAAACATCACTGACGACACATTTTGAGAAAATTTAAGAGAAAAAGCGATTTCTTTCGGCCTTTAAATATCCAGACTGTGCATTTGTTTATTTATATTTATTTATATTTGTTTATTTATTATTAATATTTATATTAAACATCACTGGCGATATAATTAGATGTAAATTAAGAGAATAAACTGTTTCGTTTGCCCTTAAAAAGTCCACACTAGCCATTTGTTCATATAATTTGTTTATAAAATTCATAAAAATATATCGGACGACAAATTTTTAAGATCAAGTATTATTTTTTCGATGCAAGAAAGAAATTTTAACCCAAAAATTTACTTTAGAAACAAAGAATTAAGAGTGTACACTATTTATTGATTTAATTTGTTCATAACAATTAACTTAACAATGCCTTCATTTGTTTGCTTTGAACTACCCCGGTGCATAACGTCTAGCAATGCTGATTATAAAAAAAAATGTTTACAAAGATAAACAAAAAAAACGAAAAAATTGACTCTTTTTTCACTCTTTTCATTAAAATAAAAGTTTAAACAAAAAAGAATTCAAAAATCAGGTCACATAAATCTCTTCAAAATTTAATGCTGAATTTTTAATTTAAAAAATTCAAATTCGTAAATTTGATTAAGAATCCTCAACATTATCTGAATCGAGTTGAAACTCAACATTTCTCTGCACAATTAGCCATAGAATACGAATAAAATATCAGTTTTTAAATGTCACTCCGTAAGTCTGTTTCATAGGGTCCCAAAAAAACCCATAAGTGGAAAAACGGGTTTGACAACATTTTGGCACTAATTATAATTTTTTTGCGGTTTTTTTTATTACGAATTCTTTCTGGAATATAAAATGTCATTTCGACCAGAAAATTAGACGCTTAAATAAATTGTTTAAACAATTTATTATTGTATTTAGCAATTTTCTGACAGAATAGAGTTAGCAAGTCGTGGTTTTTTGAAAAAACTGCAAATTCTTGTCCAATTTTCAATTAGAGTGAGGTGATAGTTCATCAATTTTAACAAGAGTGATTGTTAAAAGAATTTATTATTATTGTTAATCCTTTTCTTTTTACTTAATTTTAGAATTTGTTTTTTTTACTGAAGCTTTTAACTATTTTGCTATTTTTTATTAGAACTGATTCAATAAGTAATTAAATTTAACAAAAATAATTGTTTAAACAAATTATTGGTATTTATTAATATCTTCACCCATTACAATGTCTGATAGTTGCAGTTTGTCCGGAAAGTCTTAAATTTCTGTCTTTTTTTCGTTTACTGAGGTAATAATTAAATAAATTTAACAAAAAATTGTTTAAATGATTTTATATTGTTTATAACTATCGTCTCTTAGAATTGTGCTAGAAAATGGTCGTTTTTTCTCAAATCTTTAATTTTGCTTTACCTTCTTACTTATTAAGCAATAATAAATAAACATTAGAGAAAACTATATTTTAAATAATTTATTTTTTTAAATATGTTTTTCTGAAATAAAAGAGCGAAAATAATTCACTTAAAACTGCAATTTTATTTTAAAAATAATTTTTGTTTAGGTTAACTTATTATTTGTTCATAACTAAAAAGGCGAAGCAAAGTTAGAGATTTTAGAAAAAAGCCGAAGCTTTCTAGCACTTATCTAGGAGAAGATAGTTATGAACAATATTAAGTTGTTTACGCAACTGTTTTGTTAACTTTGTTAACTGAACTTTAACTTTAAGTGAAGAAATGACAGAAATGTAAAAATTTCAGAAAAAACCACAACTATTAGGCATTGATATGGATGAAGAACAATAATTTGTTTAAAAAATTATTTTCGCTAAACCTAATTAATTATTAAGTCACTCCTAATGAAAAATAGATAAACAGTTACATATTTCTGCAAAACTAGCACCTTTCTACAATTAAGTAAAGAAAATATTATTAAAAATTATACTAAATAGTTTAAACAATTATTTTTGTTAACTTGTATTGATTACTACTCCACTGCAATTGAAAATTTGACAAAACGCAAAAAATTTGAGAAAAAATCGCATATTTTTAACATTTTTCAAATGTAATATTTTTATTGATAGCAATAATAAATTTTTTAAACAATTAATTTTTTTGACAATAATAATTTATTTATCTTATTTTAATTGAAAATTGGACCAAAAGTGAAATTTTTGTTTAAAAACTGCAATTTTCCAAAATTATTCGGAGAAAATATCATTTACAATAATAATAAATTGTTTAAACAATCATTAATCTTAACATGATTGAAGTATTATCTCCCTCTAATGGAAAATTTGACAAAAAATCGAAAATTGTTGAAAACCCAGTTACTTTCTAACTCTATTATGTGCAAAACTGCTGAAAAGAATAATAATTTATTTAAACAATTTATTTAAGCACCTAATTATCAGTGTAAGGTGGTATTTAATATACAGGAAACAATTTAAATTAAAAAACCGGAAAGAAATTATAATTAGCGACAACATTTTGCATAACCCATTTTTTCCTTTATGGGTTTTTCTTGGGAGCCTATAAAACAGACTTATGGGGTTTATATTTAAAAAATGAAGATTTATTCATATTCTATGGCTAATTGTGAAGAAAAATGTTGAGTTCCAACTCGATTCAGCTAATATTGACGATTCAGAATCAAATGTATTAAAACGTCTTTTTTCTTATTATTATTATTATTTTCTCATGGGGCTCACGGCACCTCTAAATATCATTCACTTGTTAAAGATTAAAATTAAAAATTAATTTTTATTAATTTATTTTAATGTATTAAAAATTTATTATTAAGAATAAAAAGATATTAATGTTACACTTTTATTTTTTGCTCGGCTAATTTTTTTTTTAATTATCAAGAAGCAGGATATCTTTCTTACTTCTTAGTAGCAACTAGAATAAAAAAAAAAGGAGTAGCAGCAAAAACAAAATGAACCAACGAATCCTTTCGCGCCCAGTAGCGGACATCCCGCAGCGCACATCGTCTCAAGAAATACTTTTACGCCTGTAGATGGAAGCAACTTTGCTCTGAGCGCTACGTCCAATTAAAATCTCGCGACGTCTGGTGCTCTTATATTGATTTCATTACCTCTTTAATCGTATATTAAAAAGTCTTTTTTTAAAAGCCTATAGTGGAAAATAAAGCGAGGAATAATCATAATTCCTTTTTTTTGTACGATCTGAAATTATTTGTATTAAGAGCACTATTTTCGAAAATATCCGTCTTTCACTAAAGTGATTTTCAGTTTTTCTTTCAAATTTTCATGATTCTTTCTCTGTTTTTTCTTGCAGATTTTCCCCTGCATAATTTTAAAAGGAAATTGGATTAAAGTACTTTTCATCCAACAAAAAAAATCTTCCCATTTCCTAGGGCGTGTGACTTTTGGTTAACGCGCTTCGCGCTCGATGCTGTATTTATCTCGCGCTTTGCGCTTGATTATGAATTAACCTCGCGCTACGCGCTCGCTCTTTGCATTTTTCTCATATTTGTGCAAAAATTTTATTTTTTTGTTTATGTTGGGATAATATTTTCACGATTAACACAAAAACTATGTTCCCTACAAAAAATCATTAAGAGCAAATTTTTATATCATTCTTGGACGGATATTTTTCTCTAATCATTTTGTACGTAGCTTTTGCATAGTTTGACCGTAAAATTGATTTTTTTATTATGTTTTATGTGGTAAAAATATTAATTTTCGATTAAAAAAAAAAATCGCAAAGGTGTTGTGATAAACTTGTAGGTCTGGCAAAGAGCATTGCTTCCTCCTAGAAGAAGCTTTGTAATAGCAACATTTTCGATAAATATTTAATTCATTTATTTAAACGTTCCTCAATTTAAACATGTGTGTGTGTGTGTTTGTGTGTGATTGAGTGGATAGCACACTTTTAGTGAACACAATCCCTTGAAAACGATTGCAGAAAAATTAATGACATTTATAGGACTTACTTTCACCACTAATATCTTAAAACTGTCCAAAAGATTGTTTTAAATATTCATTGAATTTTTTTAGCACTTATTAATGTTTAAAGAAATCGGATTTTTATAATAAAACTTTTTTCATTCACATAATTCAAATTTGGTGCAAGAATGTAAAAAGTTTTTTGGTTCGAGACGAATTAATTGACCTATTATATTAATAAATTTTATCAAAGAATAAGGAAGTTATCGTGATGTATATTATATTAAAATCGATTGTCATCGTAAAAATTTTCTCATTCTCGTTGTTTAAATTTGATTCAAGAATAAAAAAGATGTTTTAATTCGAATAGAATCGATTGACCTACAAAATAATACATTTTATTCAAGATTAAGAAAACAATAGTAATGTATAATATCTGAAAAAAATGAGTTTTTATAGTAAAACTTTTTTCCTTAACATAAGTCAATATTTATGCACGAATAAAAAACATTCTTTGAGTTAATGCAACTCGATTGACCTATGATATTAATAAATTTTTTTAAAGAGTAAGAAATATATTGTAATGCATAATATTTAAAATACGGTTTACTATAGTACAACTTCTTTCTTTACCATATTAAAAAGTTGATGGAAGAATAAAAAATATTCCGTGGTTCGTGACGAATCGATTGACCTATAAAATGAATACATTTTTGTTAAGATTCAGGAAGTTATAGTCATTTATATCATACTAAAAACCGATTTTTATATTAAAAATTTTCTCATTCTCATAATTTGAATTTGATGTGAGAATAGAAAATAGGCGTTCATTCCAGGTGAATCGATTGACTGATAATATTGAAACATTTTATAAAACATGAATAAAGCTGTGGTAATGAATAATATTTGAAAATGCGGTTTTTTATAGTAAAACTTTTTTCTTTGACATAATTCAAAGTTGATTCAAAAACCAAAAAATTCCTTGGCTCGAAAAGCATCGATTGACCTATAATATTGTTACATTTTATCGAAGAGTATAAACGCTATGGTAATGCATAATATTTGAAAATAAGTTCTTTTTTAGACATTTTTTTTCTTTAACATAATTTAAAGTTGATGCAAGAATAAAAATAATTCCTTGGTTTGAGACGCATCGATTGACCTATAATATTAATAAATTTGATCAAAGAGTAAGGAAGTTATCATCATTGATATTATATTTGAAATCGATTGTTATAGAAAAACATTTTTTTATTCTCATCAATTAAAGTTGATGCGAGAATAAAAAATATGAGTTAATTTGAGAAGAGACGATTGACTTATAATATTAACACATTTTATTAAAGAATGAGAAAGCTATGGTAATGCATTATATTTGAAAATAAGTTGTTTTATATCAAGACTTTTGTCTTTAACATAATTAAAAGTTGATGAATGAATAAAAAAGATTCCTTATCTCGAGAGGAATCGATTGACCTATAAAATGAATCTCTTTTATTCAGATTAAGGAAGTTATGGTCATTTCTATTATACTAAAACTCGATTTTTATAGTAAAAATTGTCTTATGATTCAAATTTGTGGTGAGAATAGAAAGTATGTGTTGATTCGAGTCAAATCGATTGACTTATACTGTTGATGCATTTTATTTAACAGTAAGGAATATATGGTAATGCATAATATTTGAAAAATCGATTTTTTATAGTCAAATTTTTTTCATTAACAAAATTCAAAATTGTTGTAATAATGGAAAAGCTTCTTTGATCCGATGGAAATCGATTGCCCTATAATAATAATACACTTTATTGAAGAGATTATTCGTAATATTTGAAACATCTGTTTTAAAAAGAAAAACTTTTTTCATCGATATAAATCAAATTTGGTGTATGAATAGAAGACGTTTTGATTATAAATTTTGTAATGAAATAATTCTGAAAGAGACTGATAAGGTTTGTAATAGTATTAAATTTTATTTTTGGAAGTTTTAATATTAGTTTTTTTTTTAAATTGAAAACATCTTAACTTAAATTAACTTAGCACAAAGCTATTTAAAAGATAGGGTGAGGTAGAATTTCCCCTTTGCCTTTTCCAGCTCAAAAAATTACCATTTTAAATATAAAATTGATTTGTCTGATTTGTTAGTATATTTAATATTTGTTTTGTATTATTTTATAATTTTCTATTTTTGTAGATTTATATTCTTAAATTGATTAAAATAAAAACTTTAGTTTGTCTTTTCCTGATATTTTGTTCTTTTGTTTTCTGAAAATGATATAACTATGACAATTTTCTTTTTATCGAAAAAGTCACGAGGACAATTTTTTCGAATTTTCCAGAACATTTTCAAACATTTTGAAAATGTTCTAAACTTTTTTATTTTTATTCAAAATAGCTGGCTAAGGATCTTGTCATTTTCTTGTAGGGCTTATAGAAGTGTGCCAAAGCTCAATCCAATCTGTTCATTTTTACGAAGGCTGTCGTACCTAGAGACTACAGACTATAGACTACAGACAGGCAGACAGACTTACAGATTTTACATGAAACCAATACCTTCTCATTAGGACGAGAACGCAACAACAGCAAATACTGCCTTATACTTTGTTTCTTAATTTTTCCTTCTAGATAAACTGTTGCTTTTGTTGCTTCCTTTGTGTGTTTCTGATCAAGAATCCACATAAGATAAATTAGTATTAGTTAAACTCGTCAGTTAATACTCCAGCAAGCCTTGCATGCTAAATAGGTACTTCGTGGGTGGGTGCCAGCTGCATTCACATGTAAGCATTGCCCTGACTCCCCTCAAAGCCAACTCAGGATTCGTTAATTCGTCGATGGACCCCCAAGTCTCTGTCAAACATACCTGACATGTGTCTTGTGTCTTATCTGCAATGTAAATTGCTGAAAAGACGAGTATACGAAGGGCTTTTAAATCCTTATAGAGTACCAAGGTTTTTGAAAACGCTGCGAACAAACATCAACGCAAAGAACAAAAAAGAAAGAAAATAGAATGTTTTCTATTGTATTGTAAGATAAGCTTCTTGATTAAAGTGCTTAATAGCATCACAGGTTATGATCGCATGAACACATTTTCTTTCTGAGATCAATTCGGTTTTTATGATTTGGCAAATTGTTTCCATTTTCCTTTCATCAACTTCACATTTGAAAATATTTTTGTTTTGAATATAAAATGTATTCTCTTCTATGTTTCAGGTTCCGAGAAGAACGGTCTTGCAGATCCAGGACTTCCCTTCTCCTGTCTTTTGGGTACGTAATCGATTCTTGAACTTATATTGTACTTTTTTTTT
>JAWWLR010000148.1:32481591-32492950 GCA_035041075.1 Acraspis erinacei | reverse complement strand
AAAGATTGTATATAGGAGAGGAAGTAGATGTAAGAAAATTGTACATATTGTAAATAGTAGATAAGGATTAGGGATTATCTGCGGAGGCAGAGACTGGCAATGCGAGGCAAAGCGAGAAATTAGCGTCATGCGTGCGAGGCGCGGTAGTAGCGACATGCGTGCGAGGCGATGCGAAACGAGGAAGGCAAGGTCGGCTTAGAGATAATGTGTGGATGGATGTTAGTTTTTAAAGAGTAATATGAAAGAAAATTCTGTAAAAATGGAAGTGTAAGCAAGTCCATTTTTTACGGCCAGCAGGCTGAAAAATAAGCGTTTATCTATCTATCTATCTAACAAAATAGTTCAAGGTTCAACAAAATAATTAATTTTTCAACAAAATAATGAAATTTTTAATCCAAAATTTTCTTTCCAAATAGACGAATGTTCAACAAAACAGTTAAATTTCCACCAAATAAAGATGCCTTTTCAACAAAATACTTGAATTTTAAACACAATAATTAAATTTTCAATAAAGTAATTCAATTTTTTTTACCGAAACTGGGATTTTCTACATACAAGGGAGAATTTTCAACCAAGTAATCGAATTCAAGAAAAAACCGAACTTCAAGAAAAATAGTTGCATTTTCAATCAAATCGTCGAAATTTCGAGCTGAAAAATCGAATGTTTTAGAAAAAAGTTGACTTTTGAATCTGAAAAGATTAATTTTTGATAAAGAAGTTTACATTTAACAAAACAGTTGAATCATCCCCTAAGAAGATTAATTTTCGAAAAAAAATGTCAAACAAATACATGGATTTCTAAACAGCAGTTTAATTTTTCAACGAAAAAAGATACATTTGCAACTAAAAATGAAAATGGTTAATTTACAGTAAGAAAATTAAGTAAAATTAAAAAAAAAATAAAAAGGCAAATTCTAAAAAAATACAGATTTTTCAGTGAAGAAAAAAATTAATTTTCAAAAAAGAAAAAAGACTGTTCATAAATATATTTAAATTTTGAACCCAAGAGATGAATTTTTAACTAAAAGTATGAAAGTTAAACTTGAGCTTTCTTAGCAAAAAGACGCATTATCAATTAAAACAAATTTTTAACCAAATACATTGATCCCTGGATCAATGTCAGTGAATCAGTCCCATCGACTTCAGTTGGCTAATGGCGTCGAAGATCCACTGCTGCTCGATGTGAGTTCGCCATTGTGCTTATTCGCGTGTGACCCCCGCTTTAAGTGAACTATAGGGCGTCATGACGTAGTTACATAGGTAGGCCGTTGGGTTAAGTACCTTACCGCAACGCTCCTGTTCGACCAGGCTTGAGTGAGCACCGCACTAATATGAAATGATAAACCTTCAACTAGAATAGTAATGAAATGGTAAATATTCCAAAATTATTTAACATTTAAATTTTAATTTTAAATTTAAAAAGTTCTAATTTCTGATATTCGATCATTATTTAAAATTCCTTTTATAGAAATTTCCTGACTGTTGCAAGACTTTTTTTTTAATCCCTCACCTTTCCCTGACTTTCCCTCATCAATAAGCTTCCTTAATTTCTCCATCTTCTAAAGATTTCCCTGACCTACGATCACCCTGATTTTCTTGGATATGAGCAATAAACCAAAAAATATTATTGTTACAGACATGACGCTTGTATTAATAGACTGCGATTGAGGTACATCGAGTTTCTTGAAGAGCAACGAGATCGAGAGGAAAAGAATAATAAATTACAAGGAGTGTTAGATAAAGTCGATAGCCACCTGGCATTAATGACTGTCAAAAGCGACCGATTGAATGCACTCAGAGTAAGTTCCATCACCATCTTAATTGTTCGATTCTCTACAATTGCAATCGTCCTGGTTGCCAAATCGATTTCAGCTCCACTCGAACTGCATGTCTGCCCGCAACAAATTGAATAGATAAACCTTGCATTCACTAATTCAAGGAGACACGCCAAATCTATTCGTCCCTTTTTCATCTTAAGAGCTAAACGTTTCTCTATGTTCAAAATTCTCATACTGTTCCCCAAACAAAAGTAGTAAATTTCTTCAGCTTTTCGAAATTTTTAAACTCTGCTCTGATTATGATTTTTTACAATGAAAGATGCATCCAAAGTCCAGTATCCGTTTCTAAATATCACTAAACCGGAACGGAAATGACAGAAACGACAACTTCAAAAACTTAAGTCACATGTTTCAGAGAATTCTCTTACAGTTTAGGAGTTTTCATTGTTAGGAATTTTATTAGTAAACAACACGATGAGTACACAGCCGAAAAGCCTTCACAACGAAACGCGTCTCTATTATCTACACCTAAATCTCGCAATCTGTCTCCCCCGTTCTCGGCCTTCCTAGAACTGCCAATCCACGCAATTTCTCAGGGGGCACGACGAGAGATGGCTGCGATTCTCGCCTCGGAAGGGCCGCCATGCGCGAGTACTTAGTCAAGTATATTGCGCAATATTAAGCATTCCAATTGGAAACAGTTCAAGCGGCCCTAACTGTTTACGTTTGGAACCCCGTTTTGTGGCCAAGGCTATTTGCAGGCAAGCCCAGACGCTGGACAGAATCCGAGAGTGTGGTGTAGCTAGACCCGTTCCGAACGAAGGCAAAAAGATTTGCCTTTGGAGAAACAAGAAGTGCGCAGAGTATCAATTACGCACTTTTTTCGATATATCATTTAGGACTTTTATGAAACTATTTGTAATTTTTAGATACCGCTTCTTAAAAGTCATTGAATTTCCTCTGCAGCAACCTAATATCGTAAATTTCAGTAAAATTTTTCATACTTTACAGTCCAAAATGTTCTTAAAAAAGGCGAATTAGGGTGATTTTTCACGAAAATAGGGGAATAATAGGGGAATAAATTCTTTTAACTAATATTATCATTAAATTTTAAAAGAAAGAGTTCAATTTTCAAGCTTAAAAGGCTAATTTTTTGGAAAATAGTTGACTTTACAACCCGAAAAAATGAATTTTCAAAAAAGTTCATTTTTAACGAAGAAAGGTGATTCTTGAACTTATAAGCAAAAGAGACGAATTTCCAACAAAATGGTTGAATTTTTATCTAAAAAGTCGAATTTTCAACCCACAAAAATGGATTTTCAACCGAATAGTCGAATTTTCAAACAAAACAGTTCAAAATTCAACCTAAAACATTTACATTTTTAACCAGATCCTTATATTTTTAAGGCAAAAAACGATTTTATTAAAGGAGACAGTTGAGTTTTCAACGAAAACTTTAGAATAAAAAAATGAATTTTGAATCCAAAAGGTTTAATGATTTTATGAAAAAAAATTAATTTTCAAGAAAATAATTGAATTTTTAACAAAATAGTTTGATTTTGAACCAAATAGTTGGATTTTTAAGCTAAAAAGATGAATTTTTAACCAAATAGTACAATTTACAAAAAGAATTATTTTCAACCTAACAGTTGCACTGACAAACCAAAGAGTTGAACTTTAAAACAAAAGAGTCGGACTTACAATACAATAGTTTAAATGTAAGCCAAATAGTTGGGTTTTCAACTAAATGGTCGACTTTTTGATAAAAAAAAAGATTAAAAAGTTAAATTTGAAGTTAAAAAGATGAATTTTTTTAGAAGACGGTCGAATTTTCAACCAAGAATTTTTATAAAAAAAAATAAATTTTTAATCGAAAAGGACAAATTTTCTATCCGAAAAGATAAATTTCTTATAAAAAAAGTTACATTTTCAACAAAATAAGCAACCGAATTTGGATATTCTTCATAACTTACAATTCTGCACTTTTTGTGAGCACCAACTTCTTTACTTTTTTCGAAAAATTAATTTCCCTGCGGATATCTTACGTAAAATTACAAAACAATTGAAATTTAATTCCAGTAGAATTTCGCGCCTTTTGGGTCGCTTATATTCTGCAAAACCAATTGTCCCAAAGCAAACGTTAAGTTCCAAAAGCAATCACATTGAAAACTAACTTTTTATATGCAGGTTAAATTTTGAGCTGGAATCCTTAAAGTTACAGAAGCACCCCCCCCCCCCCATATAATGCACTCTCCCTTAAGGTACTAAATTTACGGAAAAATAGAACTAAACTTTTCTCATTCTATACTTTCTTTCAGTTCTCAGAAGACGAGAATTATACTTTCCAGGAAATTATGTAGGGAAAGTTGCGAGTCTTGGACCACCCTGGTTTTATACATGTTTAAACTGTACTAAATATAGGCTATTTAAGAAAATAGGTAGGTTGGAGAATTTAAAAAGTTTCGTAATGTACAAAGATCTGGTAAAGTTTCGGTTCATGCTCTCTAAATTTTAATCCGTAAAATATAAATGATTGTCAGTTAAATTCTACTAATTTCTGTAGCTCGAATATTATTATTTACACTACTATTTCTGAAATGTTTCTTAATGTTTATAATGGAAATATGATTTTTCCCGAATAATCTCACAAATTATAATAAAATTTTGAATCTAATAAGCTATATTTGAAGCAAAAGTGTCAGTCCTGCCTGAGCCGTTTGCAGTTAGAATTCATAATATTGCGCAATATACTCGAATGAGTACTCGCGCAGTGCGGCCCCACCGAGGCATTCCGTGGCGATAGTCGTCACCGTCTCTCGCCCTGCTCCGTGAGAAACTGGGACAGGAGAAAAAACTTCAAATTTTGATTTGTTAGAAAAATTAGAACAACTTTGGAAATAATTTACATTTTTTGAAGTTCTTATACTCATTTTAATGATGAGTCTCTACAGTATTTTTCTGAGTTATCAGACTACTTTTTAAACTTTTTTCTGGTATTATACCTTAGGGTCGAACACGGTTGAAATTTGACAACTTTTTTACATCACTTTTAACCCTAAGGCAGAATCTAGGAGGAAAATTGCAAAAATACTTTAACAATTTAGAATTATTTCCAGCGCTATTTCAAATTTCATTAATATTTTTCATTATATATAAAATTGATAAATCATTAAATTATATTTTTTAGTTTAAAAAAATATTCACTTGTATTCTTAAAAGGATTAACCAATATTAAGTTACGCTTTATAAAGATAAAAATAATAACTTCAAATTTCTAAAAATAAAAAGTATATTGCTTGTATTTTTTTATAAATCGAAACAAATATTTTTATCGCGGAATAACCACAAGATAATATTTTTATTTGGTAAACAATACAAGTTAATAAATTTTATCATTGGAAGGTATGGTTAATAATATATTTTTTAATCAGTTAATGTTTTTTAGTATTGTTCAATTAATTCATTTTTTTATTTTATTTTTTTTATTTTTTTTAATCTTACAAAGAGTGCAAGTCAATATATTTCTTGATTGCTAGAAAATTCAATTTAATATTCTTTTTTCGTTCAAAAAGGCAAGTTTTTATTTCTTTAATTGTTGAAAAAATATAATGTTAATATGTTTACTTTCTAAAAAGTAAAAGTTTACATTTTTCTGCCACTGAAACTACAAGCTAATATACTTTTCCATTATTAAAAAAATAAAACTCAATATATTTTTTATCTTCAGAAAGTTGAAATCAATATTTTTATATGCTCGTAATAAACGCAGGATAATGCATTTTATATTTAGAAATTACAATCTAATATTTTTGGACGACTCGTCAATCCTCAATAATTAAAATCCCAAAAAACTGATCGAAAAATAAAATTCACGAAATGATAAAATTGCCAAAATATGAGAATTCTAAAAAATAAAATTCCCGGATAGTTTTTATTAATAAAGGATTTACATAATCACGAAAATTTATAATATTAACGAAATTTAACATTTTTCCGACAGATATCAGACAAATTATAAAATATTCGACCCTCTAAAATTCTCGAAACTAGAAAATTCCCCGAATTTAAACAATTAAAAAAATTGTTTTTTAATAAATATGTTTTATGTATTGAGAGTGCAAACATTGCTTATTCAAACAACAATTTAAAAGGATTAAATATTGAAAAATTGTTTCTTTGATGAAAATATTTCATTGGTATATTTTGAATAAATATATAATGTTTATTTTAAAACCAATTTTTTCAACTGTTTAAATTTCAAAATTTTATAAACACGGAATTTTTTTATTCAGCAATTTTCAAAATTTGAAATTTTTATATTTCGGCAATTTTGTATTTCTAATATTTGTTTTCAAAAATTTTTAAATGTTTGAAATTTATACAATTTTATAATTTCTGATATTTTCTATTTCTAATATTCCATTTTCCTGGAATTTGAGTTTTTTGGAATTTTCTATTTCGGAATTTTTTAGCAGTAGATTGATGTTAATATTTCTCAAGGAATTCAAAATATAGTTTGAACAGAATTGTACAATCGTTTAAAAAATTAATTATCTTCTTGAAAATTCAAAAATGTTGTCAAAGGTCACTTTTATTATTAAAAATTCGTCTTTTTGGGAATAAAACCCAACTGTTTGCTTGCAAATAATCTTCTTTATTCAAAATTCAAAATTCTTTTCGATAATTTAACTATTTTGTAGAAATATTTTCTTTCCAACTTAAAAATTCAACAGTTTTGTTTAGATTTTTTTATTTTTTGACCGAAAAATCTTTCTTTTTTAACAATTCCACTCATTTGTTCAAAATTAGCTTTTGTCTCTTTTAAAACTAGAATTCTTAACTTAAAATTTAAATATTCCATGTCTTCTTTGCATTTTATTTTTTTAAATTAAAATACAATTATTTAATTAGAAATTGACCTTTTATTTGAAATATCAACTATTTGGTGGAAAATATAACTAATTTGTTGTAAATTTGTTTCAGAAAAATTAGGAACAAATTTTTTGACTTAAAATGTAATTATATTTTCTTTTTGGTACAATGCTGATATTTTTAGTTGAAATTCATGTATTCTGAAGAAAAGGCGTATTTTTGGCTTAAAAATTTAATAATTTGGTGAAAAGGTCATCCTTTTTTGTTAAAAATTCAACTATTTGGTTTAAAATTAAATTATTTGTTGAAAATGCATATTTTCTTTTCGATAATTTTACTATTTTGTAGGCTATTTGTTTTGTTTTTTTACGTAAAAATTTAACCAATTTTGTTGAAATTTCTTTTTCATTTTTGACTGAAAAATTTTTCTGCATTAAAAATTCTCCTTATTTGCTGAAAATTTGTTCTTTTCCCCACTTGAAAATTAAGTTTTTTAAATTAGAATTTAAATGTTCCATTTTTTGTTGATAATTTATATTTTTTAGTTGAAAATACAACTTCTTATTAAAACATTGGTCTCTTTTACTTAAAATCCCACCTTTTTGTTGAAAAATCAACTTATTTTGTTCAAAATTGTTTTTTTTTTAATCAAAATTAGCTTTTTTAACTGAAAATTTTATTATAATCCATTTTTTGTTGAAGATTCATATTTTTTGATAAAATTCATATGTTCTGAAGAAAATTCGTATTTTTTTTTTGAAAATTTAATAATTTTTTTAAAAAGTAATCATTTTTTGTTGGAAATTCAACAATTCATTTGAAAATGATCTTTTAGGTCGAAAATACATATTTTCAGGTTGTTTTTAAAATGAAACTACTTCGTCGAAAATACATTTTTTCTTGATTGAAAATGCATAATTTTATTTAAAAGTTCATAATTTGAGTTGAAAATTCATAATTTTAGTTGAAAATTCATGTCTTTCGTTAAGAAATTAATTAATTTGTTGAAAATTACTTCTTTTTATAGAAATTAATTTTTTAACTATAAATTTAACTATTACATTTTTGGTTGAAAATTAATTTTTTCAGTTTATAACTTCACTATTTTGTTCAAAATTTATCCTTTTTTCGAAAATTGAACTATTTGGTTAAAACCTTATATTCAATTTTTTCTTGTAGAAAATTACTCTTTTTGTATGAAGATTCAACTATTTGGTTAAAAGTTTACACTGGTGTTATTAATACTTTGTTATAAATAATTTTGTTGTTAAAGATTCATAATTTTATTTGAAATTTCATTTATTCTAAAAAAATATGATATTTTTTATTTGAAAATACAACTTTTTATTTAAAAATTGGTCTCTTTTACTTAAAATCCCAACTATTTGGTGAAAAATCCACTTATTTTGTTGAAAATTGTTTCTTTTTTTATATCAAAATTAGATTCTTTAACTGAAAATGTTATTATAATCCATTTTTTCTTGAATGTTGATATTGTTGTTTATAATTAAGATTTTTTAGTTAAAAATAAAACTATTTTATTAAAAATTAATATGTTCATACGTAAAATCCACTATCTGGTGGAAAATCTAACTATTGCGTTAAAAATTTGCTTTTATGTTTAATTAAAATCAACTTTTTAAACTGAAAATGTAATTTTATTTCGTTTCTGTTAAAGATTGTTATTGTTTAGTTACAAATTCATAATTTTCGTTGAGAATTCATGTCTTTGGTTAAGAAATTAATTAATTTGTTGAAAATTATTTCTTTTTATAGAAACTAACTGTTTAAACTAAAAATTTGGCTAATATATTTTGGGTTAGAAATTAATCCTTTTTAGTTTATAATTCCACTTTTTTGTTCAAAATGTACATTTTTAGTTGAAAATTTAACGATTTGGTTAAAAGATTATAAATTATATTCAAATTTTTTTTTATAGAAAATTAATCTTTTTGTTTCAAGATTCAACTATTTAGTTAAAATTTGACACGGCTGTTGTTGATACTTTGTTATAAATAATTTTATTGTTGAAGATTTATGATTTTATTTGAAGATTCATTTATTCTGAAGAAAATTCGTATTTTTGAGTTGGAAATTTAATAATTTTGTAAAAAAAAGTTATCCTTTTTTGTTTGAAATTCAACCATTTGGTTGAAAAAGATCCTTTTTGTTGAAAATTTTTATTTTCAGGTCAGTTGAAAAAAAAATATTTTGTTGTCTTGGTTGAAAATTCATAATTTTATTCGAAATGTAATAATTTTATTTGACCATTCATAATTTTAATTGAGAATTTATCTCACTTTTTAAAAAATTAATTAATTTATTGAAAATTATTTCTTTCATAGAAACTAACTTTTTAAACTAAAAATTTAGCAAATATATTTCGGGTTGGAAATTCTTATTTTTTAGTTTATAATTCCACTATTTTGTTTAAAATGTACATTTTTACTTGACAATTCAACAATTTGGTGAAAAGCTTATAAATTATATTCAAATTTTTTTTGATCGAAAATTAATCTTTGTGTTTGAAGATTCAACAATTTGGTTCAAATTTGACACTTCTTTTGTTGATAATTTGTTACAAATTAATTTTTTTGTTGATTCATAATTTTAGTTGAAAATTCATCTTTTGTTTAAAAATTCAACTATTTTGTTAAACGTTTATTTTATTCAAAATAATTTAATCCCTGACTTTAAAAAAATCCCTTTATTTCCCTCTTTCCTCAATTTAAAGTTGGATTTTTTTTACCTTAAAAACTGTAATAGCAATAGAAGTTTCGATATTCTCCTTTATTTGAGAGGACTCGGTGGCGGTAATTTGCATCAATTTAGCTGTGTAGTAATAAATCTTTTTAAATCATGGCTGTCTACTTTTACTACAATAACGGTTTTCTCTCACAATACAGTTTCACCGATGTCGTCAAATCTAGAGTCGCAATTTCAACAATCCTCATAACCTTATACTCACGGAAAGAAACCACAAAATTATAGTCCATAATGTAGTTTATTTCAATTTTATGTTTTTCAACAGTAAATTATATTTAAAAAATAGGTTTCCTGAGTCTCTAAATTAAAATTATAAACATGGGAATTGGAAATTTTTGGTTGTAAAAATATTATTTATTAGTCTGATCATTTATTAATAAATGAAAAATATTTTTTTTATAAAATTTACAAATAAAAGTTTATAGTTCATTTGTAAAATAAATTAAAAGAGTAAATCATTCAGTTTGAAAAGAAGAAAATTAATATTTTAATTACTGGTCATTTTTTCTTTCCTAGTCCTGTATTTACACAGGAAATTTTGAACCAAAAATCAAACATTTCAATTTTTCACCAAAAATCGTATAGTTTAATTTTGAATCAAAATGATGAGTTTTCAAAGAAGATTAAGTTTCTAATAACAATAATTGTTAACAAAATTTTTTAATTAAAAAAAATTAACCAAAAATGGAATAGTTCAATTTTCTGTTAAAAAAAAATTAATTAAAAGAAAGGTAATTTTTCAATAGAATAGTTGAATTTTTAGCCATAGAGATGAATTTTCAACTAAAACAATGAATCTTTAACCAAAAAAGTTACTCGCAAAATTAATTATAAAAAAATTATATGAAATATTTATATTTTTATGGAAAGAAATTAATTTTACAAATAAAAAAATGTACGTCTTTTGATAGCATACTTTATTTTAATTATAATAGTAGAATTTTCAACTAATAAAAATAAATTTTGAACCAGAAATCAAACATATGAATTTTGCACCAAAAATCATATGGTTTAATTTGAATCAAAATGATGAGTTTTCAATGAAGATTAAGTTTAAAATAAAAAGAATTTTCAACCAAATTTTTAAATTAAAAAAAGAAACTAACCAAAACTGGAATAGTGAAATTTTAAGATGAAAAATGGCTTTTTCAACAATATAGTTCAATTTGCAACAAAAGAAGTAAGTATTTAAATAAAAAAGTAACTTTCAACCAAAAATAAAATAGTTAAATTTTCGGTTAAAAAAGAAATTAATTAAAAACAAGGTAATTTTTCAATAGAATAGTTGAATTTTTAGCCATATAGATGAATTTTCAACTAAAACAATGAATCTTTAACCAAAAAAGTTAATCGAAAAATAATTATAAAGAAATTCAAGTAAATTTTTCCATTTTTATCGAAAAAAATTAATTTTACAAATAAACAAATGTTTAAAAAAATATACAAAGAAAAGAAACCAACTCAAAATAAAAAAGTTCTATACTTAGTTAAAAAAATAATTTTTCACCAAAAAAGAAGGTTTGAACAAAATACTTACATCTTCCAACAAAAATAATGAAGTGTCAACAAAAAAGAAGTGAATATTCAAACAAGGAGATGAATTTTCCACCTAAAAGTCAAATTTTCAATTGAAAAATTAATTTCTAACTAAAATGATGAGTTTTCAACCAAAAATATAAAATTTGTAATTGAATGACAACTTTTCAAAAAAATGCATAAGTTTGAAAATAAATATTTAAAGTTCTATTTAAAAATGATAAATGTTCTACTGAAAGAAAAAGAATTTTCAACCAAAAAAAAATTCAACAAACATGGAATAGCGAATATTTTGGATAAAAAATTGAATTTGCAGCAATTTAATTCAATTTTCAACGAAATAATTAAATTTTTATCTAAAAAGAAAGCATTTTCAAACAAAAATTTAATAGTTAAATTTTCTATTA
>JAWWLR010000148.1:32344882-32366084 GCA_035041075.1 Acraspis erinacei | reverse complement strand
AAAATTAAATAATTTTATTTACAAAACTTTCAATTCGGGGTACTAAGAGTCAAGATCATTTCTATTTAAAACATCGATAATATTCAGTTGGCGTGGCTGTACCTAAGTTGTTCCATTTCAAACTAGTGGCGTTTAAAATTAAATACAGCCGAATAAATTAAATTAACAAATTTCAAGCATTCCAAATTAGACGATTTTTAACGAGAATAATTTCAAATTAATGGCTTTCAGAAGCGAAATCTCAGCAATTAAAGAATTTAAATTTTCATCTCGTGAGATACAAACCATTTCAGTAATAAGCCTTATAAACTGCCTGATACGAAATTCCAAGCCTTTTGTATTCATAATTGAAAATTATAGAATTTCACATCTTTAAATTTTGAAGCTGAAAATCTCAATTCCGAACCCTCAGAATTTAAAATATTAACAAAAGTTTCCAATATCATTTTATAACTCTTTCGGTTTCAAATTGTTCAACTTTAAAATGTCCTCTTTTCAAAATTTTAACTTGAAATTCCTAAATTTTTAATGGTGTCAATTTAAAGTAGTTCCAAACTGTTTAATTCCCGATTCTTTAAGTCAAAATTATACAATTTTGAAAGTTTTTAACTCAGAATAATTTTTTGAAATTCTTTTAACTTTAAACGCTTCAAAATTTTTATTTGTATTATTAAGGTCCTTTAATTAAAATTAAATAATCTTTAACGGTTTAAATTCTAAATTAAATCTTTCATGTCTCAATATAAATTCCTTCATTTATAACGCTTTCTAAAAAATAATTTTTTTAACCCTTAATTTTGAATGATTCTATCTTGTTTTTAATTTTAAATTCTTTAATTTCAAACTTAGATTTAAGTTTCAATTATATAAAAAATTGACTCACTCACTGTCTACTACATATTGAAACTTAAAAGCTGAACCTTTAAGATAATGCTATAGGGATTTCACAGAAAAAAACTGGTAGTTCTAATTAGGTTTCTATTTTTTTTTTACTTCAACTAAAATACAGGTTCCTTTGTCTTTCATCAAAAATAGAGTGTCCTACTATGATTGAGATTTTTTACAGTTTGGAGATGTGTCGATTACTACCAAGAAAAAAACTAATTCTTCCTTTTTTACAGCCTAATTTTCTTACACCTTACATTAAGCTGATGTTTTGGCTGAACCTAAATTCAAGTCCCTCTTTCCTAAAACTTTTTATGAAAAACAATTTGATTGTTTATTCGATTTGATTTATTATTTATAACTTTTAAAAGAACCTTCGCATATTAGAACTCGACAAGAAGTCCAAACCCTTTTAAAATGCGGAAGTAATAATATATTTTCTATGCTCCATTATTAAAAAATTCTAATGCAAATAATCTGACATAAAATGCATGTTGCATGTAGTGTATCGCATCCTGCTGTACTCCACTTTATCCAAATCAGTTCAGACTGGAAAGAACAGGTTTGCATTAGCGAACCCAGCAGACAAGAAGATGATAACACACGCGACCTTAAGGTTGGCATATATCTTGTACCATATTCTACGCCGGCTACAAAGTTTTTGTTTCGCTCTTAAAAGGTGCGCGTAATACGAGGTGCTAATGCCACTTTCCGTCGTTTTTCGCTAGAACTCCATGCTACCGGGATCACACAGGTGCTCTCGGAATGCGGAGCCATTAAAAATCGTCCTTTTGCAATCGGTATTTACATCGTGTTTCTCTTAGCAGGTTTATTTACAGAAGTCATCCCAGCTCTTCGGGTCCCTGCCTCTGCGGAATTTCGTTTCATAATCTTCTACATCATTAATAATTCCGGGCTGAAGCAGGTGACAATAAAACAACAGAATCTGAACCGGATGTTATATACGGTCCAAACAATTTTTTTGTCTTTGCGTGTTGCTTATCCAATATATAAATTAGTTGTTCTCATACAAATCTAAAAGGTTTGTGAAGATATGTTTGCATAATTAAAGAATATCTTATTTCCAGGTAAAGGGTCAAAAAGTCTTTCGGTTAGAGAAGATCTTTTTGTCGACGTATTTTCTGGTTGGTTGTAGAATATCAAGAGGTTTAGCTTTAGCATTAGGAAGGATGACGAAGAAACCTGTTGCGACTGAGTGCTTTTTCTGGTTGTTCACATCGGTCACACCACAGGTGACTCGGCTCTGACCCACAGCTGACCCAGGTACCTGGCTACCACTCTGATCTTTCGTCCCTCCCTTCTCGTTCTCCTCTCGTCATGTTCTCTGTCCTCCTCGCGACCGATTGCTAACGCTAATCGCTCCTCGCGCATGAGGCGACGAGGCCACGTCGTTCTTTGTTTGTCAGCCTTTCCAACCTGCCAAGCCTTGTCGGCCAAAAGGCTGCACCCAGTGAAATGAACACTGAGCAGCATAGGCGACCGCGAAGGCTGCTCGTCGTTGTGACTCTTATCGATCGTGTATCCATTGTTTACCGTTCGTATCTGATGTTAAACAATGAGTAATGTTAACCTCGAAAGGTTCTAAGCCTTTTGACTTTATTCTCTTTAATCCATTATCGAGTTCACCTGCCCAGTACCAATTCAATTACGCTTTCAAGATTTTATTATGATCTTGCATTATGTAAAGAAAATCTGCAAGAAGTTTACTGTTTGCTGAGCAGAGTGACAAACTAGGTTTTGTAATTTACTACTGTTAGGTAAAAACTTTATATACGAAGAGGTTAATTGGAAAGGCGTTTACGTCTTAGATAAAGATCAGCACAGAAAAGATAGCTAATATTGTGTTCTCCTGTTTTCTATTCATCAGATATCGCCTTCTTTAGAAATTATGTATTTTTATTTATCGACAAAATAGGAATCCGGGATAATGAAGTGTTTTACAAAGAGGATGGTTGGATCCTTTAACACGATTCGCGTGTTTGCACAATATCTGTCTTGTAATTCGGACTAGTCAGTTTCCTTCTCAACAAGATAGCATACAAAGCAACAACGGCCTTAACCCATTGACTCACATCGTTGCTCACGAAAAGTTCTCAGTATTGTCTTAGGCCGGTAGTCTGAAAGTTTACTATACTAACTTCGAGACTCACTTGTCTGTCTTATATGACGTCATTCGTTCTTACTTAACATAGATGAAAACAAGTCTCTTTATATAGAAAGGAATAGAAATTCATTTATAAGAAAAAGCTCATTAGCAACAGATCCACCATAAGTCTGCCCACATTTAACAATTAATGTCAAGGTCAAAAAATATTTGCAACTGGTTAGAGTGCAACACTTAGTACAATTGAATGCTTTGATTCTATTAATCCTTCTCAGGATTCAATAACGATTTCGCGATTAATTATAATAGAGACTATAAATGAAAGCAATGACTCGACAGACAATTCTCCGCCTACACGGTCTCACGAAGTGACCTTGACACTGCACGCTGAGGACGTTTCAAAGGTGTTAGTCCGTAACTTTCCGAGGCGAGGAGAATCGAATAGATTTAAGACTTCAAAGTGACCCTATGGATATTATTGTATGCAATTTCTGAAGAGGGAACATGTGTGTGATGCTGGCAAAAGCCACGTCAAGCAGAAATGCAATTCTCTCTTCTCTTCCTGCATCCTTCCACCTCTTCCCTGTCCTCAAGTACATAGGTCACTGCTCGATCCTTGACATAAACTATTGGCGTTATGAAAACCTTTAGACTTTTATTTAATCTTATTTATTTAACTCTTGTCAGGAATTCTTCAAGTAGAACGAGGGTTTTAAAACAGAAGCGATATGATAGGTTGTGAATATAGTAAATATTTTCTCCTATCTGTACATTTTTTTTACATTTTTTAAAACAGCGTCTTCAGTTTAATTGTCAACATCCCTCTTACCAATAATTTTCTAAGTTTCACTCAAGTATTACATAGTTTTACGTTAGAGATAAGATATACTCTTAAATGTGTCCACGTCCAACTCTAGTACATGCTGCGACACCGATTGCAAAAGTTCCCTACAATTTACATGTTTACTGTATTTTCTAGCGACGGGAGGTTACCGTTTTTCTTCGTGTAACACGAGATGGAATCTCGGAGATTACGATCAAGAAGGTTGTAACAACCGACGTTCGCCGAGGAACAAATTCAAAGCAACAAGACGTTGATACGATTGAATGTCGACCGTGCTTTTATACCCATGAAAAAACCTCATTACGCTCTCATTTGTCGTTTACTACACTACTCTTAATGCTCAAGCTGTTTGTAGCTGCTCTTGTCAGAACCACTTTGTATCAAATTTATTGATCTACATTGACGGGATGGAAACTCGGAAATTTTATGATTCTGAATAACTTGGCAGCAAATAATTTTTAAAAGTAAACGATGTTGAAATATAAGAGTCAGATTACTGGAAAACCTTGAATGAATTTTCAGTTGATTGATTAAAAGTCATTAGCGAATTATGTTGAATTGCGAAGAAATCTCTTCAGACTTATTTTATTTTTCTTATGAAGAGCTAAGGAAAGTTTAAGATATCTTTAGGTTAAGGAAAACGACTCTTGAAACTGAAGCGAAACCATTTTTGTTATTAGTTTTTTTTATTGATCAGGATTAAGAAAGATGACTAATAAACCACTTGTTAATTAAACTAATAAATCTTGTTTTATATTTTTCAACATTCAGTAACAGAACGGAATGGAAGTAATTAGTTATAAACGGAGGATGTCTGCACATTCTTATATGTAAAGTTCATGTTGAACGTCTCGTGATTTGAATCACATAATTATACAGAAACATTTTGGAATGTTTTTTTGGATTGTTGTATATTGTCTATAATATGAAAGCGGATTAGAGCGTCAGGAGGGATTTCGGAGAAATCTCTTCAAGCTTATATAATTGCCATCAAAAGCTAAGGAAAGTTGAAGTTTTCTTTAGGTTAAAAGGATGGTTAGACGTTGTTTATGTAAAGTGTATGTTGGGTACTAGTGAAAAGTATCAGGCGCGACCTGGAGCGTTTGTAGCTTGTTCGGGTCGCTATAACAATGAAATTTAATTAGTTGCAGGAATGCGTTGGTGCATACGCATCGTGAATTCCGAGGTAAGGTTGAACATGCAAGGAGGTGAGCAAAAGAGCGGCAGCACCTAACCTAACTTAATAGGGACACTGCGATGGTCGAGCAATCATATGACCTTCGCTTGGTGAAGCCCAGGGCGCGGCTGCACGTACAAATCGCTTCGCTATCTCGCTGCTGCGTCTGACGTAGTGCAAAACTATACCGGCTAATAAACGCCTGCAGGTCACGTAATCGCTATTGTGTTCTTTCCCGCATCTACTCCCACTGATTCAACCGCTCTCTGTGCGCACTTTCAAGGTTGCACCTGCGGAGTTGCTAAACTATTGATTCTCAAACGCTTTTAATTATCAATCCTGATATTCTTGATGTATGTCTTGAACAAAGTTAGGGAAAGCGTTAAGCAATACTGCTAAATAATATCTCGAGTCATACATTGTTATTTGAAAGTACATGGCAGGTGAAACTGCAACTGATTATAAACACCACCAAAGATTTTTTACTGTGTACTTTAGAATACTTTATAAAAATTATTTCTCATTTTGAAGAGTGTAACTCCAGGAAACCTGAATTAAATTGATTTATCTACAGAACTCTCCACAACAACTTATCCCTTAACGTTTAACGAAAGAGACTTAAAATATTGCGCCACCAGCGTAGAATTTCTATTAATGCACTTCTCGTGCTTTCTACGTATTCTATTTCAGTGACATTTTTATTTCCGTCCATCCACATTGTGTCACCGTAAATATGCACCAAGTTATTCAACAAGCTTCAAGAAAACGAAGTCTGACGTTTCAATTTCACGCCAGGTTCTCTTTGCTATTTTCTCTTGAATCTCTTTTCAACTCGAGACGCTTAATTTTCTCTCAAACGTTTCCAGTAATACACACATTTAAAGACTTTCCTTATATTACTTCAGAACATTTTGTGTGCTACTGCCACCTTTTTTATTATTCCTTTCATTTGTCGGTCAGGCTAATCTCTCCGGACTTAGATTTTTAGGTGAACGGTAATAGGCCTCTGATTTTCAGTTTTTATATTTCTTAATTGCTTCCTGCTATAATTCCTAACGCTGTGCGTTGCAATACATTAACGTGGTGTTACTGAGACTTATTAATTTTACGATCGTATCTCTAGCTCTTGCTCCAGTTGTGACCGATTGTCAATATAAAGACTCCCATTATATAATCTTTCGTCATTTTCTGTAATATAATGTTTTCGTGTCAAGGATAAAATATTCTCATGTAGCAAATTTTTTTAAGTAGGAAAAAAGTCTATAAAATGAGGGTTGAGTCAGAGTCTGGAAAATTCGCCATCCGAGATAGATCGTTTCAATATGCACTTCTTGACATAGAACAGAAACTAAAAAAAGAAAAGGATTTTATCTAAAACTTTTCTTCCTTAACAGTCGCTAACCTCCAAGATGCGATTCTACACCCTACAAATAATATATAAGAACAAAGCTGCTACACTGAAGATATTCAAGAGTTTAAGTCTATGATAGTGTGGCTTTAGCTCGCCACATAAGCATTACCTTGTTACATCATTGGATACGTGCGCATCTTCTTGCAAGCGGGGTTGTTTTCTCAATATATAAACTGAAATAACTAAAACGCTCAAGCGAAGGATGCGTAATCCGTCTGCTAGAAAATACGTGCCAGAAGGGCGCTTATGTAGCGCAGCTACTGCATTATGCATTAGTCATGATTACAAAGTAAGTGGCAAGGCTCTCGTGGCGCGTCCACAGTAATAACGGCGTATTTGCGGTGCTTATGATTTTCCACTTGAAATGGGCATAACCCGCTTAATGGCGCGCGCTGCACCTTCTGGGCGCGCATAACTTATTGCAAATTTACAGCGCAGTCCGATGCCGCTGGTGGCAACTTGACGCCGGCGTTACAGTCTTACATTGCAAGAAGCTTAAAGACAATCTATGTTGCAGAGAAACGCCCGACTTTTACTATTAAGATGACGTTTTGTATCAGAGAAACTAACAACTAGTCCCTAGACTGCAGATGTCGAGAAGGCTGCAAATTTATTTGTATTTGCTCAATAATTTGCGTGTCATAATATAACAGCCTGAGATTTTTATTGCAGAGTTGAAATGCTCTTTGTGCATCCTTATTATGTTTTACAACCCCTTTATTAAATACTAATCTTGATCAGCAAAGTGAGTGAATAAAGGTAGACCCAAGTAAGGTCGGTAAATAATATACAATTTTCTTACTTCAAGTAACTGACTTTTATACGAAAAACGCAACCATAGCCTGCATTTTGACAAAAGTGAGAAATGGTATTACAAAACAAATTAAAAATGGTTTATCTTTTAGAAGAATTAGAGATTGTACTATGTGTTTTAATTCATCGAAAAGATCGTTTAACGCAAGAATATAATTAAGGTCTATGCGGCCATCTTTTTTCCCGTCGCACACCACTCTTTTCTTGACCTCGAAGGTCAATTCGTTTTAAGTCAGAGAGTAAGAGATTTATGTTCACCGTGCATATCGCTACTCGTCTCTCTTCTTGAATCTCATTCCTCATCATCTTCTTTCTTTGCGCGATCAATAAATGAAGATGTATATTTTCTTTGGCCTTCCGAAACGCAAAAATAATATTGACCAGCCTGATGATTTATTCTTAGTGATTAATATAGTAAATCTTTGAAATAATTCCTGCAGAATCCAACTATTAAAACTACTAAAACATTCCGCGTTTCCATTCGTGTTGGCACGTGGCGGGGGCAGAGAGCGGCTTTGATGAAGGGAAAGGGAATTGGACAGGTCGGCGGGTATTTACCCAGAATTATCGGGAGCTAACGAGCGGCATGATTAACGGGCTGCCGAGTACGTCCCTCGAAATATACAGCACCAAGACGAGCACGCGCTGCATCAGACCCATTCATTGGTTCTGCAATTTGTTGGTGTCTGCCACTTTTTGAGCGACGAAAATTAACTGCGTTCTTAGCTTCCAAGGTTCTCCAAAGACTTCTTCATCTTCTTACGAAACACAGTTTAACTCATTTTACTCTTTGCATAATTTTTTTCAAAATTGCTGGATTTGTGCCCATCATCCCTCCGAATTCCAAACCTTCTCGTAATTCGTGGTCTTAGAGCCGTTTCAAGGACTGCTTTTTTTAAATCGTGTTATCTTGATAGGTTGTGAGATAAAGCGCAGAAACTGTAGCACCATTAGATAAAAAAACGAAAAGATGGAAGTGTTTTGTTATTGATGAAGGATTCGGAGGAAGGTGAAAATTAAATAGTATTGCAGTGGAAAAATTCTTCCCCTTCTCAACTGGGACATGTACTATGAATACAACACCAAGACAATCCCTCGAGAGTGTGAAATATCGTAACGAAGTGTTAAGATGGCCTAACATTCATTCTGTCTTCTTCGTCTGTACGTGAAACATACTAAAGGTGTAAAACCAACTATAAAAAGAATTGTAGTCAAAATCTTTTCGAAGCATCCGACGGACGTGTGACACTAACACCTTTTACAAATAAAATAAATACCTTTCAATAATCTTTTTAAAATACGTGAATTTAATTACTTTAAAGCTTCCACCAAATTTAATTGAAGAATGTCCGATCAGTCTCTAACATTCTTTTGTGTACATATTGAAGTAAAAAAATTGCACATCGTTAACTCGAAAGTCCCTTCTATGATCATCATAAGCTGTCAATTAAAATTCGTGTGATTAACACTCCGGTTTCAAACTGTCCATCAACTTTCAAAAGCCGATTGGCTGAATAATCAAATTCAAGCCAAAGTCAATAGTAGGTTACCTTTAAGTAGAAACACCAAGATCTTATCTCATCAATTCATATTATTAGTATTTGCGACTTTGTTTAGTGCATTCATTCCATAGGAATTAAGAGATTGTTGAAATATTTTTTTCCAGTTAGTTTTCAGTTAGTTTCCCATTGAATCATTCCTTAATCCTATACCGACTATCATCAAGAATTTGTTCTCAGCATCTGCTTGTAAGTCTTTAGTGGTCAATTTAAAATGTGGGATACCTATCCTCATTTCAAGAACATCCTATGTAAATTCTCTGAGCTAACTAAACACACAAATAAACACACTCAAATATGTTAGCAGAAGTCAAATAAACAAAACCTGCATGCACGTTCGGTAAATATCGTAGTGTCACTGGAAATTGGTGCCACTTGTAGACGTTACCTTGATGTTTGCGCTGTAGTTTGCCTTTCGTTACGGTTTTGCGGAAAATCTCGGCAACGTCCTTCGTTCCACGACGAAGGCCGTAAAGTCTCGCCGAGATAAGTCTGGCTATTCCAGTACCTAGTATAATACACACAGGTGTCGTCGCTGAAGATTTTATTGCTCATTGGTGAAACCGATGTCTTTCGGGCGACCAGGACAATGGGGATGATGTTGCGACCGCCTGGCGGAGAGTTACATACGTCCTCGTCGTCGCAGGCCACGTCCTGGAATCGCGATTGGAATTGGCAGTAATTCCGCTCGCCTTAACTCGCCGCTTTATTTCACCCTGACAGGTACATAAAGTCGGAAAACGGACGAGCTTCAGCCACGGGCACATACTTACGAAAGAGGCGCGGCTTGATCCCTGGCCTTCTATCATTGGCTACGCCCCTCCAACGTGTACGCAGATACTTATTTGAATAACTGGCGGGTCGATCAACGTGACCGTATAGGTGACTTCTATAACGCGGAAAAGCTCTATAGGTTTCCAAGAAGAGCCTTTGACCTGATCAAAATTAGTTCCTTTTTTGACAGAAAAATAATAGAAAAAATGGAGAAAAAAAACTTCAAGCTCGGTCTTTGTACTTCTTCCACATTTGTACGCCGGCCTTTCATAATAAAGGTTCAAAGCATCGACAGCAACTTCGTTACATTATGTTTAACACTATTATATCAAATGTTTATTATATTTATTTCCGTAGCACGGGATGGTATTCCTTTTTCATATATTGTATTGAATCGATATTGTATCGCTTTTCCAAAGAGTTAATTTGCTTTATTTTTAGGCTTCTCAAAATTAAGGGTCAAAGCATCGACGACTGTAATTTAGTGACTGTGAAATCTCTTTTGTTAAATCTCATTATGATCATTGTATGCTCCTTATGTTCAACAAATTTGTAGATATTTTTTGGTTGAACAACTTTATTCCTTTCATTTATTTCCGTCTCTTGTGACGTTTTTGCTACAATTTGTTTTGTTTATTTTTAATCATATTTTTTGCGATTAAAAGAAAATGTAGTTGTCCATTCTAAAAATTATAAATGAATAATTTGTAGATCCTTTTTGAGTGCAAAAACTTTTTCAATTAATTTTGTTCTTACCTTGCGCTGCTTTTCGAAAAATTTCATTTTTTCATTTTTCATGTTTTTTGTCATGATTAAAACAAAAACTGCGCCACCTATCAAAAAGTAATGAATAAAAAATTTGCAGCTACTTTTTGGGGGAACAAGTTTTATCTAATTATTTTTTTCTCAGCTTGTGTGGTTTATCCAAAAATTAAATTTTAAAATTTTTTATGATGTTTTTCTACAAATAAAACAAAACTAGGCATCCTATCAAAAATTGATTATTAACAAATATTTAGATCTTTTTTTTAATGCAGAATTTTGTTATTTTGCGCATCTTGCATAGTTCGACCGCAAAATGGAATTTCTGACTTTTTTCTGTGCCGTCAAAATTTTAATTTTCGATTTTTCGAGAAAATAAAAAAAGTTGTTATCATAATCTTGTAGGGATTTTAAATTGTAGTTTTTATTTTCTTGACCTTTTTCATATCTTGCGTTGTTTGGTTTAACTGTTTTGACTGAACAAATTTTGTCTATTCGTTTTTTTTCTTCTCTTTTTGGTCGTTTTTCCAAAAATTAAACTTTTTTTATTTTTGATCTTATTTTTTACGATTACGATTAAAAGCAAAAGAAAAATGGCTTGAAATTTTTGGATTAAACATAGCAGGATAGTACGATTTGAAAATTTCAAAGTAAAAAAGAATTATTTTGTTTGTTGTATTGCTTGCAGTAACTATTTGCAAATTTTCGACCTTTGTTTCAAAACGACTTTTCCTTATATGGCGCTTAAAACTGGTTCGTATCATTTATTTTAAAAAGGATCTTTATTATTTGTAACTTTTACATGCATAAAATTAAATAACATAACATTGTATAACATAACATTCATAACATTTATTATTTCAATAAAATAAACTCAAGGAAACATTACAAACATGGTAATCCTTTATCAGCACCAGAGAGCAATTTTTTTTCCAAGTGCATGTGACGTTCCTGAGGAAAACTCGTTACAATCACAAGTGGCATTCTAAACATGAGCTATTAAAAATAATTACCATTCTTGCAATTACACAATAGTGTGTAACATCACAATCGTTGCAATATCAGATGTTAGAAGTTTACAACAACACCTAATAAGTGGGAGAATGTCAAAGATAACATTTTCATTTGAAACGTATAGACAATTAGATTGCAATCTTAGGAATTTATATTTAAAAGATGGATTTTTAACAAAATACTTGAACTTTCAACAAAATAATTAATTTACTACCTAAAAATAGAAGTTTCCAAACAAAATGTCTCAGTTTATGTTTCAATCAAAACAGACGAAATTCATACAAAAAAAAAAGAATTTTAAAACCAAAAAGACGAATTTTCTCTTCAAAAATTGAAGTTTCAAAACAAAAATTATAACTTCAGCAAAGAATTAATTTGACATGAAACTGATGTATTTCCATCCAACAAAAATGAAATTTCGATACAAGAAAATTCTTTTTTACCATACAAACTTTTTCACTTTCCAAGACCAAGATAAGAATTGTCCAAGGAAAATGAAAATTCTACTACAACAGGTTAATTTTTAAATTTAAAAGAGAAATTTTCAAAAAAATGAGTTGAATTTTCACTAAAAAGATTTCAATTGATTTTTCAAACAAAAAATACGAATTTTAAGCAAAAAGTACATTTTCTAGGGAATGGTTGAATCTTCAACATCACAGTTTCATTTTTATTCAAGAAAGATGTAATATTTTTACTAAATCAGATGGACTTTTAAATCAGATAATCTTTAAAATCAGAAAGACAAATTTTCATAAAAAATACTTTGCATCCAAAGAAGACTTCAGCCAAAATGACGTACATGACTACCGTAACATATCGTAACAGAATGCCTTAACTACCCATTTTTCATGAGGAATATAAGTATCCAGTTACCTAATTTACATTCTGTAGTCACCTATTCAGCAGGAGTTTTTTTGTTACTAATTTTTATTTGATATGTCAAAAGTATACAAAGTGAACATAGCGGTATCGTAAAAACGTGCAGTAGTCTTTAATCATGATTTACAGAATATTCCACCTTCATTCTGAATGTTGAATTGATTTAGAGATTGAGACGATTTAGATAAATTTATTTTATTGTGAATAAAGATTATTCGTAATTGACATTTTGCTATTCAAAATAAAAAAGATCCGTTAGCGAACTGAAATTTACTGTTCCTCGACTCTGATGAGCAGCAAAGACCTTGTGAAAGCCTGATGCAATCGGAAGAACTATGCGGCAAAAAGAGGATGTATACCCAAAGCCGAAAGCAATCGCAAGTGAAGAGCGAAACAGTATATTTATTATGTTTCGTTCGAATCATCGATTTAACATTCCAGGCCAAAGGTCACTGATTAAACACATGGTCGGAGGTCTCGGAAGCTACTTAACGGATTTTTTATATTTGCATACTTCAATTACCTTGCACAAGGGCTCTGCGTTCAATACAGTCTTCAGTTTCACTCTTTATCGAAAATTTCACGCGGATCATTTATTATAGGCTACTAATAGGCAACTATTCATAAATCAGAAACTAAAATGGGAGTTAAATATTCGAACCGTAAAATTCGCGGCAGTTAGGTGATGTCATCCTCCTCTGGTCATAAAAATGTACTCTTCTACATTTAGACGGAGTTGAACGTCGCAATTGCAGCTGTAAATTCTAATTCTGCCATTTTCACTCTGGGGTTTTATACGTTTTTATGTACGTCGTAAAAATATTGCTCAAAAGAATTAAAGAATCAGTTAACTCACCAGAGGTGTTATACGATCAGGAAGTACCTGTCTCGTAGAGCTTGTTGTTTACAACAATCCCGTAAAAATGGCTTCCATAATACATCAGGTGATGCAAAGGAGTGAATAATGTAATAGTTATCAAAGAATTTTACAACTGCCTCTAAATCATACCGAATTCATTCATTTTCAATGACAAGAAGTGATGTTTGAAAAATTATTTATTGGTGATTAATCATATTAAGTTTTTATAGAAATTCATGACATTGTATTCTACTTTTTATTTAATCCTTTTTATTATTGTAGATTTTATTTTGTATTTGAGTCCTCTGAAATTTTTCCCAGAAGTTTTATCTTTATTGCTTCTGCTCTTCAGCATCTCGTTTGTGGGTTTCAGGATGGTTGAATTCGAAGGGCAATAACAACCTCCATAAAATTGCAACTCGTCCTTTACGATGACAATAATTTATTGGATATTTTGGTAGCTTCTGCGGACACTGACTCCTTTATTTCAATAATGACGATAAGGGATAAAGATAATTGAGTAACACTTTGAATCTTAACCCTGAAAAGTTAACGATGCACGTAATTTTAGCAGGACATTATCGTAAAGATTTTCATGAATTCATAATGTTACCAGATACAAAAACGAAAGTGTATAAATAGGGACATTCTTCATTAAGGTAACTTGTTTCGACTTAATTGTTTGTAGGAAATATTTCAGTTGTACGATGATCTATTGATATTAATAGCCCGCTGAACTTTTATTTTCGATAACGGTTCTTTCGAACATGGCTTTAATTAATTACATAATTGCACAATTAAAGCAGAAAGAGGATACCCACATGCCCATTTTTATATTAGGTTGATTCTCAATCAACCTTTCTGAAAGCCAGATCTTTTGGTGATCGTAAAAATTGCGGATTGCACCCTCATTATCTTAATAATCTCGCAATCTAATGGGCCATAATCGTAATTTGTTTTTTAGTATCTTCAACTGCGCATTCACTAAATGAATCCTGAGAATTAATTTCTACCATTTCGATAATTAAATTTTTCCATGTGGATTATTTTCTCAAAGAATATTGCTTTTATTATGTCGTAAAGGTTCAGTAATTAGAATGAAGCTCCTCAATTTAGTATATTCTTAATACTGTGTTTTATTGACGGAACTTTTTAAAGAATATTCTTTTTGTACTTTCAGGTGAGGTGTCCGGTGAAAACGTGGGATCAGGGCCACGTGGAGATCGTGGAGAAGCAGCTGATCTAGCGACACATACGGAAAATAACGACGGGGTAACCCTGGCCGCGAACACAGCGGTTGACGCCCGGGGCGGAAGCCCCCAGGGCGCTCACCTTTCGGGAGCAGCTACCCCCAGGCCTGCAAGAGGAAGAAGGCGGCAAACCCAAAACGGCCTTGACACACCTCAGGTGATGAATTTTCCAACTAGCATTTTTATTTAAGAACATTTTCTGAAGCATAAATATTTATTCAGCCCATTAACGTTTCATTAATTAACATAAACGAGTTTTTCTGACCGAAAACTCTATAAATAAACTTCCATAATGATTATAAATTTAAATCAATTAGAGAATTATTTACTCAATCTGGCAAGAGGCATATTTTTTGCTACTGCAATTTTATTCATTGTCTCATTAAATTAGATGCTAGTACGCGCTTAATTATTAATTCAATTCCGAAGAGCTCGAGTTCATTGAACCACGTGTTCTTGTCTTGCTTATTCAATATTCGAGAGTCTTACATGTTCGTCTGCAAAGTTTGATCTTCTTCGAGTGTTTGATTTGGTAGCAGGCTCTGAACTACTTCTGAACACGCGCGAGATTCGAGAGCTTTTGAGAATCAACCTCTCAACAAGATGAGCTCTTCTAACCTAGGTACATCTGCCTTCGAAATTTACTTCGAATTCGACACTTTAATATGTCAACTTCCACTTAATATCTGCTGAAGCTTGACCAAGTGTCCAAAACCAAATTTGACGACCTTTTATTCTCAGCTGAGGTTGTTAGAAAATATACAAGTCGATACTTAGGTTTGTTTTTTGGGGGAAAAAATAATTCTAGTTTCTAGTAAATATTATGCTACGCTAAATATTTTTTTGAAGGAGCAGGAAGTAACCGCATAATTTTAGAAGAAATTAAAATTTTTGTGTGTATAGTACGGTTCTAAATCATGACATCCTATTAGACTGAATTTGGATGATTATGCCATAATAATATTAATTGTTTTAAAGTAATACAATAAAATAAAAAAATATTTTTTGACTAGCTACTTGACTTTTCGTTATAAATATCTTATGAACTGATTTTGTTACAACTTTTCGAAATTTGTTAAATTAAAATAAAAATGCAACTAATTGTAATCTTGTTTTACCAATGTTTCTGCTCTTGGATTTATCAGCCAAAGTATAAATCAATTATTTTTTAATTACATTTGGCCTTCATCTTACATTTTTCAGAAATTTTCAATTTGTTTCACACATGGAATTTGGTGGCAAACTTAAAATATCTTTGAAGGACTTTATAGTTTTAGACATTCGAATAAATCTCGCCAGTAGGAAAAAACGAAAGCCAAAAAATTGTTGACCATTGGTTTTACATCTACATTATGTCGAAGGACCTTTAATATAATAATAATTGATGATAGACACAAACCTGAAAGCATGACGTTTATATTTTGAAATCTAAAGGCCATCTTCAACCAAAAGAAATGATGTTTACAACGGTATAAATAACCTTCGTGAATACAATAAAATCTTAGCCGAATGTTCTTAATACTGAATTCACAAATAGCGCAGTATAGGCAATAAATGACAGCTGCAGTGAATCCGAATTTCATCACTAGTCTTTCGATAGAATAGAGCTAGTTATAAAATCCTTCTTCTTTACATGCGCATAGTAGACGGATTAGCAGAGCAGAACGATGTCATGAAGATTCCGGAGGCGAGAAAGAGATTTACCGCGTGTGCTTTGGAGAGTCCGCAGACTATTCTACGCCAATCGGTTCTCGTTCTTCTTAGTGTCACGCTGCGCTCGCGAGGAGTCAACTCTTACGCCACGCGTTGCCTTCATTACCATATCTCAGGTGCAATCTGTTGCCCGGGATTAATGCACCAAGATATTTCCTACGTTAGGTTGAGATCTTCCTAAGTGAAACCACGCGACGTCCCGTCGAGAATAACACGACGAAGGCCGACTTCATCGAATTGCGGTCTATTCCTCGAAGGGTCCTTCGAAAACAGGAAGAAGAGAGTGAAAAATGTTCTGCCTCTCTCATTCTGGCCCCCCTCGAGCTTAACCAGCCGGAACGTTGACTCCTGTTACCATTCTAGAAATTTTAGCTTCCCGTGGATCTTCTGAACAGATTTTTCTTTAGCTTAATAATGGTAAACTTCTTTAACAGTCAAGAACATTTACAAATATCTAAAACTTAATTGTTGCTTTAATTTGTCTTGCAGGTAAAAACGGAGCGTCTCACGCCTGATAATAACTCAACGTCATCAAGAAGCGTGACTCCATCATCTTCGAGTCATCCGGGAACGCCACCTAATGCCACTTCTTTGGGTGGATCTGAAGGTCCAGCACCACCTCATCATCTCAAGCATATGGAGCAGATGATGGGTCGCAACTACAGTGACTTCATGAGAAGCCTTGCCGCAAAGTACAATAACGCCAATCCAAACGAGTAAGTCACGACAAGAATTTTGCAACAACTTCTTCATGCGCCATGTAAACCATATTCAATACAACATTCTCTTGATGCTTTCAACTCAAGAAGCGTTGAAGATTTTCTTACTTGAAGATCTCATTTTAATGCTGATATTCTAAAGAACATTTTTGAAACACTTCACATTTGTTTCAGCATAGGATCTAAGAACGAAATTTAAATTATTTTTCAGTTACTTCAGTACACCAAGGAACGGTTATCCACCTGGTCTTGATCCAAGGTTTCCAGCCTTCAAGACTGCAGCAACGCCATTTGTTGGGCTAATGGCTCCCCTTGGTGCACCAGCTCCAACAGTACCTACGACATCACCTCTGTCTAACAAAGATCCCAAGGAGCAGAAACAGGACAATCTCTTCGGCAATCCGGTCTTCCCGCCAATGCTAGACATGTCCTCGACGCAGGCTCTTCTGCATATGGTGCGAACTGCAAATGCGGCGCAAAACGCCGCGGAACTAGAAACTTATCTCAAAGGTATGTTCCACTGGTTCATATAACTTGTCATCAATTCAATGACTTCATAAACCTGACTTCTACAGATTCTCAGCAAGTTTCTCTACTTCTAAAACTTTATCTTGACTTGTTTCAATCTCTATTCAAAATTATAAATCAGCTCTTCAAGTTGGTTAATATTCTTTCTTCTTTAATCAAAGGTGCGAATAAACGTGATGCGGGTGTCACGAGTCCTTTGGATTTGTCGAGTCCGGGTGGGTTTGCACCTCGGAAACGACAACGGACTGAATCGAGAAGGTCTGGAAGTACTTCCCCAAAACCAAAAGCTGTTCCTCGACCGAGTACTCCACCACCAGTTAGATGTCCATCTCTCTGTGGTCACATGCCCTGTGGTGATGGTCAATCTGTAAATCGTTGGACAATCGAAGATGTTGTCAACTACGTCTCATCGATAGACATCTGCGCCGAATATGCTCAGGTAAGTTTCTAATAAGTCCTCCAATCTTAACTGTCATTTCGATCAAAATCAATGATTCGCTTCGCTAAAAACGCATAACATCTTCGAACGCCACTGATTACAAAAGTGATTTTCTGATTTTTGACAAGAGAAATAATTGTTAATAAATTGCCGTGCGTTTAAATAAATCAAACTCTTGGACTTTGGACGTTCTGTAAGAAGTTATACTTTAGCAAGAGCTTTGCGCGATTGATGGGGCATCGTTATCCTGCAGGCAAGTTAATAACAACGCTGATATACGCGAGGCGTGAACCAAGAGACGTAGAAGGCAGTGAATGACTAGCATCGGTCAGTGAGACAGACATCAGCGAGATCAAACGAGTGCGAAAGGAACGTTCTAATGACCTCTCCTCGAGTTGAGGTTCGACCCGGACTCGAACCCTGCACCCCGCTGTCCTCACGTCCTCACTTTCTCTGTCTCTTTCTCCAAAGTTCTACCTCTATCTTTCTCTTTTCGACTGGCTCTTTTTCTGTAACCCGGAGGTGAAATTCCACGCGAACGTGATTTCGCTCTCTACGTATGTAATCGTGATGTCATTTTTTCACCTTTTCGCCCTCGGGACCACGAACCTAGGCGTGGTCTCAAGTTGTTTCATAAAAACATCCGAGATCTCAGAAATGAAGGTATTTCTAGGTATTCTTTCAGTCAGGTTTCAATGATCAACTAAAGCTCAAGATGATGTAGAACTTTATGAGCAACAAGATTTTGCTCTTCAATCATTGATAAATCGGTTGACACTATAAAATAATGGACTCTCGTGTATATGTAAATAAATCACGAAGCCACTTGGCTCGTTATCACACTTGACTCGTTTTCACACTTGGCTCGATTGACCCCAACTTTTTTCAGGTTACCCTTAAAGTTTTCTCTGGCAAACGGTAGGCATTCGATCACGTGAAGAAAAATGCTTGCCGAAGAGCACAGACAGTGGAGAAAGCGCCCGCGCGTGGCCTTTAGGCTAATTAACACCGCGTGGAGATCGAATACCGGACGATAGTGACCACGCGTCTGGATTCGCTCGACCGTTAAGTCCGAACACGACGAATCGTCGAGATTCCGTCGAGACTCGAGCTTGCTGGCTACCCTCGCAACAAAGACCGAGACTTTCTCTGCGATTAGCCCAAGACGAAATTAATTTTGCCATGCTTGTGAGCAATTCTACAGCGAACAGGCGATAATGAAGGAACGTGAACTAGCCGAATGAAATTTATTCCCTCAATTTTGTGGCTAATCAAACTTGGCAATCTGCAGCATTTAATTGCTAGCTGAGAAGGTGATGGAAAGGACTAATTGAAATGCATTTTTTTACATGAAATCAGATTGAAAAATGTATGATCTGGAGGTGATATTTATCTCTTTAGGGATGTTTATCCTTTCATTTGTGTCTTAACCGATTCCCATGGAAAAGCTTCGCATGAAATCATGTTCACCCGTCAATAGATTCTTGGAGCGCATTATCGTATAGTATTGATTAATTGGTCATTGCCTTGTCGATACGTGTGTGAAGACTTAAGGTGTTACATGTTAAATCTGTTAGAACAAGAGGTCATTCTGGGTCGGATCATGGTTTGCACCGATTCGTTAGAAAGTCTTATTCAACTGCGTGGTAAGCATATATGAGAAGGGCATCTATATTCATCGAAGAGATCTGTATCTCGGTTATGAGAAAACGAGAGCTCTTCTTCCAAGCATATAGCTCGCTACTGGTTGGGTCATTCAAATAACTATGCATAATTGCTAATTACCAGGTATAACTTTCCGATAGACAATATGAGATCCAGTTAAAACTAGATCAGATAATTACTCCCTTACTTCTGCAATACGTTGAAAAAAATCTTTGTAATCTTCATGCAATTTTACTCTGACGAAGTTTCTCTAAAATGAAGATGCAAATCACTTACTTTAAAATCAGTTTTCTGTTTGGTAAGGACTTTTATGACTAAAAATTAACATCGAGTTGTTGTCAAAGCACATGTTGACATAAAAAACTAGAGTTTCTTTTAGAACCAATTGTCGGTTCCAAAGAAACTACAACAAGGAAACCTCTCTTACTGGAAACGAAACCAAAATGATCTTGTACCAGTTTAGAACTTTTCGTTGCATTTGACTTAGGTTATATTTGCCTTTGAAGAAGACCTGCAATGAAAGTTCGAAACGTACGTTGGTTAAATCGAAAAATAAATGATTGATTCCTTGACATCTGAATCCATTGCTTTTTATTGGACCGTATGGCCAAAGTAATTAATTCTATTCAAAGAATAACTTCGCAACCAGTCCTACTTTGCAAGCGGTTGGTTTGTTAATGCGCATCCATGTTCTTTTCAAGCGCGTTCTAAAGGAACCCTTTTGGCTCTCTACAGGTATTGGAACTCAATTTCTAACTCATAACAACTATTATTTGATCCGAAACTTTAGTGCACCCCCACTTTTTTCTATGACGGATATCAGCGAACTGAAAAGGAACCCTTAAAATGACTTCCCTTGGAGCCTAAGGTCTAAAGGATGCCAACTTTTACTTGAGCCGCAACATTTGAGAAAATTACGCAAGCGCATAGCTGAGGTAATTGTAATATATATCCGTCGAGCCTGACAAGTCTATGTCGGAGTGTAAGGCTGGCCCTGATAAGTATGTAGGTGTAACTTATGGTAACAAGGGACACACGAAGAGACAGAAGGTAGGCTCGAGTTATACCAGGCCCTCGGGTCAACGCGTGCACCAGTCCAAAGCGGTCTTCGGACGTTAGAAAGTCATGAATGTGCAGCTCAGGTTCCTTCTTCTTCCGCGACGCTGACTATCCAAGACAACGACGCGGACGATACGGACGTCGGCGTGTCCTCGCAACCCACGCATTCCTCATCGTCCAACTCGATCCATATCCGCTTGTCGGACCTTTATCGGCGACTCGATATTATACACCGTCGTGAATCGACTCGAGTTGTTTCGAACTGGTTCCATGTGATTCAAACATGCTGTTATCCTCGTCGTGCATCATTATTAAGACGCAAGGATATATAGAGCTTCAAATAATGAGAATTTTTATTAATAGAATTTTTTTTTTGAATGGAGAATTATATGCACTGTTAGAAATTTCTGTAGGAATTTTCAGAGAAGCGTCACTAGAACTTTAGGCAGAAACCGTTTCTAAATTTTCCTAAACTGTAACCGATATTTCAGAAGCGGTAACTTCATAAAACTCCACTCTCATGTTTTATAAAATTCTGTTACAGTTTAGGAATTTTCAGTTACTGGAAATGAAAATTACAAAAGGTTAAACAAATTTTTTTGCTTCATTAATTTTAATATGAAACATGTAATCTGTATTTATTCTGGGAATATAAATAGCAAGAAAATATGACTGAAGTTAATACAAACCACTTCTTATGTATCTATGTTATATGTACACTCAC
>JAWWLR010000148.1:32310385-32325642 GCA_035041075.1 Acraspis erinacei | reverse complement strand
ATAGAATTTACCGCAAGTTTTCTGTACAAGGTCACCATTATAATTTTTTTTTAATCCTAGAGTGTCGATTTGATTAGATTGGCAGTGAGTTTAAAACACCTGAGGAAATTCAAACCTACTATAAAATGATGGTCGGCCTGATTATGAAGAAAAAATTATAGATGATACCTGATACGATCCAGAAGATCAAACTGACCTTCTAAATTTTGACTCTCGAAGTTTGACTATCCATTTTGCATCTTGCGTATAAACATTTTCTATGGGAACACATACATTGGGTTCCTTTGGAACAATTTATTATTTTGAATTCCTTAGATCGAAAATTGCTTCTAAAGGCCATTTATTGTCAGTAATTAAAATTTTGAATCAAAATTTTGATCTGATGTTTAATATCTCTAAGCAAGAGGTGGATTTCCTCAACTCGTTGAATCAGTGAATGGAAGGTTGCACGAGGCCAAAGAGGTCAGAGGTTCACGTAACGCTCGTGTTACGATAGGGCAAAAAGCAAGAGAGCAAACTGCAAGAACGAAAGTTAATCGGACCCCCATTACCATACGTTATTGGTCGGCGTCGACTCGTTCGGTGTTTTGCCATAACTCCAGATAAATAAAGCTTGGGCCCGGATAAATCTGCAGCAAGCACCGGACCGCCGGCGTGTATAATGCAAATGCAATCATGTCAGCGGCGATGTTTGAGAGTTTGAGCCTCGCGGATGCGGGCTCGAGCGAAAATTGGCACAACACTGATGCAAATCACCAAATAAATTCACTTTTATGACAAATTATTGGAAGCTTATTACCAAACACAATGCAAGCCTCAATTTTATCACAAGGAACCACCAAATCTTCGGGTAATCTTTTCGAGATTCCAGGACAGAAATAAATTACACTTCTTTTCAATTTGCGAAACCCAGTTTCAGTTAAGACGCACTCCTATTAAAAATTATGAAAAAACGGGAAATATTTCATTAAATCTGATACAAGTTTAATTCAACCTGGAAGTATTCAATCGGATCGATTTATGGGCAATTTTTCCCGCAAACACTGCAGCTGTGCGCAAACTAAACGCAGGTCTCTTCGCTCGAGATTTACTTAGCGTCTTGCACAATTGCGCGTAGCTTTGCGGAACGCGAGACTTGAAGAACGATTTTCTTGTTTCGTTGTAATTATGCAAATTAAGCCTAGGAACTGAGAACGATACCTTATTTTGTTATTCAAACGAAACCGATTTGCGCTTCTCTAATTCCAATCGAATTTCATCAGATTGTAAACTAATTCTTCAAATTTCTTGTTGACTTGATGCCGGATTGCATTCTGGATTTATTTTCAAATTCACCAATTTTTCCCTGACTTTTTCCTGATTTCCAGATTTTCCCTGACCTTCGACCACTCTAAGATAGGACGATAATTACAATATCGATAGTAATCGAGCACTGAAGCGTGTCCTCGGGATCTTCAGTTCGCGAAAGAATACGATCTACGATTTGTTGACAACGACCGTTACGAGACGAGATCTGATCTTTCGGATCGGACTCGGGTAAGAGAGAACCCGCTGCCAGCTTGTAATAGTCGAATATACCCCGTGGGATTAAATTTATGTGCCTCGTCGCGGCCTTATAATCCCGAGTATCTGTTTACACGCGCAATATTGTAGCTGGATTGTAAATTCGATTTGAAATATCCGCCGGACACACTTTCCTTCAAAATATATATATCTGCATCCAGGGATTTGTCTGATATTAAAAAAAAGATATGTAGGAACAAGAACCCCAAATTTTCGACTCTTGTGTTGTCCTTCCATGGGGTTCGAATTTTAATTGTCCATGTTTTGTGTCCCGGATGGGTAATTCATGCAGGCGGATTATTTTAGTATCGTCTCGCGCATACTCATCTAATGCCTCGCTCAAGACACCAAATTGTTAGGTGATGGAAGAGAGGGACACTTTGCGAAAATAGCGCTTAGTGGAGAAGGCGCTTAGAGAGAGTCTCACAAAGTGCCTAAACGCTTGTTTAGCATCAGACACTTGAGAAGTACCAACATTACACCCGTTCATAGTATGCCTTGAGATTTAACGCTCTTTTTTTTAATTTGCTAAAGTCTAATTGAGGGGTGGAGGTTCTAGTTGAGAACCACTGGTGTGAATCGATGCGGATACTGTGATCGCTAATTGAAGCGAGGCTTCGAGCTATATTCACTCATTATCGACGTTCTGGGAAATGTCTTTCAGAGATCGGTCGTCTCGTTGATGAGAGAAACGACTCGGTGGCAAGAAGGGGTCACGCCTTGGTCCCTCTTTCCCTTCGAAGAAAGACTGACGTTCTCTCGACTCCTTTCCAAGTACCAATGCATCTATGTTTCTTTGATCAGATTTCAAACGATATACTACTCCTTAACCCAAACAGCTGAAAAAGGATGAAATACGATTTTGCCATTTGGGGATGACCACCAGAGCTGAAAGGTCCCTTTTTTCATCTCATTTTGATTAAGGCTCCTGGAAATCGACGGTAAATTCCGATTGTAAAACAGGCCAAACGGAGAAGTTATGTAACTAGTACAAAGATTTTTAGAAAAAGCCGTTTTCCAGGGTAAAATTCTATTTTTCAGGTAATGATTGAAATAAAAGAAATCGGCTTGGTTATCACGGTACACGAAGTTTTCTACTAATTATCTAAAACGGGAGTTAGTAAAACCTTTTTTTATATCGCTTGTTGGTTTCACAACTTATCATATGTTTGAAGCGCATGATAAGTTTAAAGATAAGTTTTACAATTGGAATTTCCCGACGATTTCCAAGGGCCTTAAGAAACTGGAAAATTTTCAACTCCGGACTATACTTTCAAAACTTCAAAGAGAAACTCAATATCCTTAAAAATGCAGTATCTCTTTAAAATTCAGAACCATTCCTATTCAAGATATATTCCTTGAATAATTCATTATAAGTATTCACCAGCTTGATACATGCACTTTAGATTTGTGATCAAATTGGAGAGAAATTCCTTTGAGATTAGACGATAATAATGATGCTAAATTAGGGTTGTTTGAATCATAGGAGAGGGTTGGCAATGCACGTGTGCAAGCCATTTTGCATTTAGATTCGTGAATCGTCTGATAGGTGCAGAGCAGAGTTCTTTGGACTGCCGTAAAAGAGAACGGCGAGGGTATCGAGATCACGACGTGTGTGGTCGACTTAAGGAGGTTAACTTCGGTTTGACCTATGAACAAAAATCAAGCGTCAGATCCTCAATGTAGAAGAAAAAGACCGAAAACAAAGAATCAGTTCAGGTCAATTCTTTTCAAAACTTTAACACGGAGATATATAAACTACAGCTTAAAACAACTTTCCTATATAGACCAGTCAAACAATTAATTAATTACTGAATAAAAACACAAAATTTCATCAAATTTTCAAACAAAAATTCATTTTTAACCACTGAATTGAACTAAAAACAAAAAAGTTGACCTTGCATTCAAGAGGTACGAGTTTTTAACCAAATAGTTATAATTGTCAATCTAATAAGACGAAATTTTTAAAAGGAAGTTGAATTTTCAAAACGAAAGTTAAGTTTCAATCAAGAAAGATGAATTTTCAGCCAAAAAGATTACTTTTCTACCGTAAGAAATTTATTTTCAATCAAAAAGGACAATATTTTATCATAAATGTTAAACTTCAAACAAGCTAAACGACAATATAACAAAATAGTTAAATTTTCAAACAAATTTAATTTTTAAAAAAATATTTAATTTTTCAACCAATTTCTACATGCATTATCAACTTATAAAGGACACATTCATCATATTTCAACCAAATTTGTAGAATTTTTAAGCCAAGAAAAGAAATTACCGACAGAAAACACCAAACTCTCGGTTTCAGTCAAATGTCAGGAGTAGCCTACGATTAGCCTTGGCCATAAATCGGGGCCGGAAATATAATTTTTCCAGAATTAGGTGAGGTGAAAATAATTTAATAAGTATGAAAATGACTGTCATTTTTCATAGCTTACACCTTTAAAAGAATCCGCTTTTAAAATATTTTTAAAAAACTTTAATATTTAAAAAATATTACATTTTTTTTAAATTGAGCTTTTCAAATAATTTCTCTTTTTCCCCTCTTTTCAAGAAAGTATCCCATTTTCTGTTCTTTTTTTCGTTCACATGCAAACGGAAGGAATAAAATTTAATACGCAGGTCCAATTTTTGTTTTTTAAAGGTTCATGTTTGTTCATACAAAATTCTACTATTATATTTTTGGTTCAGAATTCAACTCGTTTGGTTAAAAAGTCTACTATTTGGTTGAAAATTTAATTATTTTCTTGAAAATATAACTATTTTATTCAAATCCATCTTTTCTTGTTTAGTTAAAAAATAAACTTTTTAGTTAAAAATTTATCTCTTAGATAAAAACTCAACTATTTGGTGGAAAAATGATTTATTTTGATGGAAATTTACCTTTTTATGCAGAAAATTATTCTGCTGGATTCAAAAATAATCTTTATTGTGTCAAGTTAAACTTTTACTGTTAATATCAAATTCTTCTGTTAAAAATTCATCTCTTTGGTGGTAAATTGAACTATTATGTTAGAAATGCGTTTTTTCGGCTTATAATGAATTTTTAAATATGAAAATGAAAGTCTCCTTTTTTTGTTAAAAACTGATATTTTTAATCGAAAATTAATCTTTTCCAGTTAAAACTTGATTTTTGTTAAAAATTCGTCTAATTTGAAAGAAAATTCATCTTTTTGGTTAAAAAATCATCCTTTTAGTTGAGAATTCAACTCTTTTGTTGAAAAATTGAATTTTCTGGTTGAATTATTTTAGATTTAAAATAAAAATGTTTTTTTGCAAAAATGAATTAATACCTTCTTTTTGGAAAGTCTTTTTTTTTGTTGTTCAAAAATCACTCGTTTTTTTTAGAATATTGCTCTTTTTAGCTTAAATACTGAATAATTTAGCTGAAATGTCATGTATTTTTCTGTTTGGCTAAAGGTTAAACTTTTTTAAATTTAGCTATTTGATAGGTTTGAATGTAAACAAAAAAAGAACAGAAAAAGGGAAACTTTCTTGAAAGGAGGGGAAATAGAGAAATTATTTAAAAAGCTGAATTTAAAAAAATTTTAATATTTTTTAAATATTAAAGCTTTTTAAAAATATTTTAAAAGCGGATTCTTTTAAAGGAGTAAGGTACGAAAAATGACAGTCATTTTCATACTTATTAAATTATTGTCACCTCACCGCTCAAATTAGTAACGTAGTTTATGGACCTTTCGTATAATCACTGCACAATCATGTGTCTGACTATGCACCGCCTTTTCTACTTAAACCAACCTTTATTCTCAATTCCTCTCTCTTCTTTGCACTGTCATCATCTAAACTAGCTTCTGATTAAAAAATATTTTCAAGAATTACCCCTATCATCTATTTTTCGTGTGAATTGTTATTAAAAATATGAGTTTCATTATATGACTAAAAGAGAATGAACTTTGTTCCTTTTCATTCTTTGGAACAATGAAGGGCGGATTGTAGAAAGAAAGAAGAAGGTGGACAATCACGTTTTTAGTCTGAGATTATCGGACAATGCGAAGATATGTAATTAAAGCAATTACAGGATCTGTTAGTGGGGGGGGGGGGCGATTAAATGGAGCGCCATGGCACGAGTAAATCGAATATCGTTTGCCGGAGGTTCGAGACGATCGAGATACTATCGTCGCATTATTTAACATTCTGGAACGTTAATTCGATTGTTCCGAATTAGCCTCTCTCTCTTACTCCTCCTACAATTCCTTTTCTTTCTTCTTTTCTTCCTCTCTATATGGCGTAAGAAACATGAAATGAAACTATAGCGATTCCTTTCTCACAATGCTTTATAATCGCATTAATTAACAATCAACAATTGCCTTTAATTCATTCCCTATTTTCTCATTCTCAGGCAATAGCTTTAAGATCCTGATCTCATCTTCCAACTTATTTAGAATCAAATCCGTCAGTTTTATTGTTTTTTTAAAATGATTTTGGTTAGGGGACGTCCCATCACGTAGCGTGATTGGGAGGGGGGAGGGGTAATAGGTGTTGTGGCATCAAATAAAGAAATATAATTGTGGATAACAATTTTTTTGAAATTCTTCTAAAATTAAAAATTGCTGATTTTGTTTTACAAGTAAAGCATCTACATACAGACTCGACACTCTCCCTATTTTTCCTTTTTAAAAAAATTCCTTTTCCCCGGGTTTCAAACAAATTTCCCATTTTATTTTTTGTTTTTTGTTTTGCTTAAATACGAACTCAAGAAATAGAATCCATTTAAAAAGCTAACTATTTTTCTTAGAAAGAAAAAACTCATTTTTTAACAAATTTTACTATTTGCTTGGAAATTGATTTATTTTGTTGTAAATTCGTCCTTTTGATAGAAGAATTAATGTTCTTAATTTAAAATTTAACTATTTTTTGAAAATTCGTTTTTTTGTTAATCAAAATCCATTTTTTGAACTAAAAATTTATCTGTACTATTTTTGTTTCACAATGATTAGTTTTTAGTGTAAAATTAATATTTTGGTGGACAATTCAATTTTTTCGAGAAAAATGGTCTTTTTGGCTTGAAAGTTTCCTTTTTTCTCGTTTTTTTGGTGCTTCAATACGAACAAAATGAATAGATTCCATTAAAAAAGCCAATTATTATTCTTTGAATGTTCATTCTTTTAGAGTAAAAAGTCTCCTTTTATATTTTTGATTTGCAATTTATCTCTTTGTGATTTAAATTTTACTATTGGCTTGCACATTGATGTATTTTGTTGTAAATTCTTCTTTTTTGATAAACAATTAATCTTTCTAATTAAAAGTTTAATCATTTTATTGAAAATTCGTTTTTTATTGTTATTCAAAATAAATGTTTCGAACTGAAAATTTAACTATTCGATTTTTGATTTAAAATTAATAGTTTTTTATTGAAAATTAAACTTTTTCTGAGAAAAATAGCCTTTTTTGTTTAAAAATGTAACCATTTTGTTCAAACTTCTCTTCCTTTGGGTTTAAAATTCTATTATTCTTGTCGAAAGTTGAACTATTTTGTAGAAATGACATTAATTATATTTTCAGTTTACAATTTTTATTATTTGTTTGTAGAGTTAATTATTTTTCTCAACTGTTTTTAAAAAGATTTTTTATCTTGATTAAAAATTAATTTGTTTTGTTGACAATTCATATGTTTGGTTTGAAAATTCAACTATTTTGTTGAAAATTATCTTTTTTGTTGAACAGTCATTTTGTTGGTTGAAAGTTCAATTTTTTGCATCAAATTGGTTGGGCAGTGGGAGGTCAACATTTAATAGTTTTCGTGGAAAACTCGAAGTTTTCTTTTTAAATTAACTTAATTCATTTTTTGAAAATTCAATAATAGAAATTTTATTTTTGACAGTTAAAAGTAAAACTGTTTGTTTAAAATCTAATCTGTTTTGGTGGAGGTTGAAAATTCGTTTTTTTTTTGTAGAAAATTAATCTTTTGGATACAAAATTCTTCTTTTTTGAATAAATTCTATTATTTTTCATCTAAAATGAAAATATTTTTGACTGCAATATTAATCATTACATTTGTTTACAGAGAACTCATTTTTTTAATTTAACTAATTGCTTCACAATTGAGCTATGTTGAAAATTTACTTTATAGTTCAAAATTAATTTTTTTTTAGAAAATTTAACTGCTTTATGAAAATTCACTTTTTGGCTTAAAAATTTAATAATAGGAATTTTATCTTTACCAGTAAAAGTGCAATTGTTTATTAAAATTTTTTTTAAAAAATAAAGATTCATAATTTTAGTTAAAAATCGTATTTTTTGTTAGAAAATCATTCTTCTGGATAGATTATATTTATTAGAAAGTTCGTCATCTTTTTAAAAAATTTTCACATTTTTTGTTCACAATGCAACTGGTTGAAAATTGGTTTCGTTGAGTTGATGATTCAACTCTTTTTTATTGGAAGCTAAGCACTTTCTTTGAAAGCTCAAGTTTTCGTTTAGAGATTAACTTTTTTATTGAAATTTTGAATCATCGTATCCGAAATCCTCAAAAACCTTTGAAAATTTGTTAAGAATTTTAGGAAAATTATGCTTGTATTGCCTTAAAGAATAAATATTTAGTCTCCATTTTTATTTTATATTAAAAATGTTTTAACCGGAATTTCTCGTTAATTTGCTCAAAAGTTTGGTTATTCTAACCAGAAAAAATAGTAAGGGCATATTTAACCAAAATTCTGATTTATTTACCCCGGCAGTTTTTTGAGTGTAGTTGTACTAAATTAAGATCAAATCGCATAAATCTAAAAAAATTCTTCTCATTGTATCATTCAACTTGTTTATTATCTCTTACAAAAAAGGTATCGGTATTTTTCTTCAATCCTGAACTAGCACGCGAAGGAATTCTCGTTAATTCAGATATGTATTTAATGACCAGACGCAGTAAATAAATCATCTTCGATTTCGATATATTTATATGACTACCGGTTGTGCAGGCTATAATAATGATCTATCGAGATCTTGCGAGTCTGAGTGGTCAGGTGGTTTGCTCTTGCAGTCAGTAACCGTCGCAAAAGGATTCCTGCTGAGCAGAGAGAAAAATCGACGGCGCAGGAGGGCAATTGGACATAAGGGGAAAATTGCAGAATGAAGTGTAAACGCGAAGAGAATTAGAAAATAAAGAAATACAAAACAAATAGTACAAAAATTAATGGCATCAAGGGGAGCGAAATTTATTTTCCAAGTTGCATTGTTCTTCAAAGTTATAATATTTAAGAAAATAGTATAGAGCTTTCGTAAACTGATCCAATGAAATTATCACCAGTTGAATTATAATTTTGATTTATCATTCGTGAACCAGTTATAAATTACCGTTTTTAAAAGATAATTTTCCAAAGGTTAGCACAGTACTGATGCAACTTATGTGTCATAGCTAACCAGCTGATGAATGACAACGTGTACGACTAGATGACTGCTGGTATTAAGAAATCAGTGAACCTTAGTGATTAAACCCGTGACAGAATTCAACTCGGTGAACCGTAAATAAATTTCGAGTGGGTAATTTCATGTGATAATGAGGACAAGTAGTATCTAAAGATGGAAAAAGACAATCTATGGGGTCACTTGACTTGACAACACTTTCCGCTCCACTTTGTCGTCTACACCGTATTATTCGTGCACCTGCCCTGTCTGTCCTGTGTCAGCGCTTACAACTCGAACCGGTCGTTAATTAGCACAGTAAGCGAATGGGTGCTCGGCTTTCAAGTTGCGTAATTAAGTACTTCACCCATGAAGGCAGTTTTACCACGAAATCAAAAATAACATTTTACTCGAGAGAATTCGAATTTAAACACCGAACACTCAATCATTTTACTTATTTTCTTTAGAACCCTCTAATTAAAGTGTAACTAAACCAATTACTGTATATATTTTATAGCTTAGCACCTAAGGGGTTAAAGTTATTAATAAACATTTTCAAGATATAAAAATGTTCAAAATAAATTGAGAGAAAAGTGGCTTGTTATCAAAGTGAGGAAATCGCATTTTTTCACGAATTTCTAAGCAAACAGATTCTTTAAAAAAAATATAAAATTGCTGATTCGCTTCATTGATCGGATAAGATGAACGACGTTCTCGATCGCGATTCAGCCGTATCGCTTGCTGATGCTGCCCATTTAGATCACCGTCCTACTGATATCAGCAGGGTGCAAAAGATGCCACTTCCTTATATCAATTTAATCCCGATTTACGAGCAAAAGCCTAATCTTTCAACATTCCATTCAGTCTTTTAAAAATAAATACCTAGGATGATGAAAATACTTATGACAAGGAAGGATAAAACAAGAATTCCTTTGGTTGGTCAGGAATCAGGTGTCGTGTTTAAGATTCAATAAGGAATTCGGTAAAATTTGTACATTCTAGGTCACGCTTTCATGAAACTTTACTTTAGTTGAAGATGCCGTTTGACTTTATGGAGAAATAAACGCCTCGCTGGCTTCGTCCATTTGATCAAAAAGTGAACATTCGACGTAATGGAAGATTGTTCGGAGAATATTTCGCCGATTTACCGGTACGTGAATCTCCTTTTAAAATCAATGGGAGGGACGTTAAATTCTTTTTGAGAGCCTCAAAGCCGGAGATATCAGCGGGATGCTGAAGGGTCCTGGCGCGATTAATGCCGATTAAAAAGGCCAGTACGTAGGACGATCATTACCGACCGAGCACGGACTGTAGCAATGCGGGGCAATTCCGCGGCAAAGTAAGGTAGCCGACCAGGGGCTTTTTGATTTCTTTTTAATTCCCTCTCTGTCTACCTTTCTTCTCTCCTCCTACTACAATCGAGTAAGTAATTACTTCTAGTTCGTGGCGGCAGATGCGATCGTACCGGCTGCCGCTACGACTACCGCTTCGCTGGCGGTTCGATAGCCAAACTTATAATTTAATGGTTAATTATATAAGGAGTCCTGTGCGATTCGGCTGAGCCACTGGGCGGACATGGTGACGTGCAGGAATGCTTCCCATCACCACAGTGCGTATACCGTATATCCACCCAAGGAAGGCAAGGAATTCAGGTTCATGCCAAACTCAGAAGGCTCCTATCCCTCAAGCTCCAGGAAATTTATCTTTTTGTCTTGGGCATTAGCTATGGATTGCAAAATAGAATTCGATTAGGTCTCAAAATTATCTAGTCATACTTTACCAAAATAATGCTGCAGAGTGTTATAGATGTTAACTAGATACACTAATGTTGAAAAGTTGATGATACGGCTAGCGCGAGTACCAAGCAACGTATTGTCATTTTGATCTGTGAGGTTTTTCAAACCTATTATTTTAAATTAAGATTGTTTTTCACTTTAGGGTTAGATTTAGACCTTAGAATTCAGGATTACGAATAATAATAAATGATGTTTCGAATATTGATTATGCAGAGCAGAAGCCTTAGGACGGATATGAACCTTGTTGCATGGGACAACCCTTAGCCGGATGTGAACTTTGTAACATGAGACAGAACCATCGAAATTTCCAAATGTCGGTAAATGTCGCGAAGAGGAATTTATAATTTTAACCCTCCGTCAACATCAAGTACATGTCCTTGATCAAAGATCAAGATACAAGTAGAAGGGCTACTCGCTTCGATACGGTCGATCATGCTTATCGTTAGGTTTCGTCTGAACAGTCTCTCTCTCGGATGCCGGTACTCACTCGTCCTCGTGTCCAGTGACAGGTATTCGCGTACCCACGCAAACCTACCATATAGACATAGGAACTTATAAGGATGCCGGTAAACGGGGAACGAGTCGCATCGATCACGTCCTTTTCAGAGGAGTGACATTTAGTACCGTGGGTGGTGGGCGCCACGCCAAGGAAAATGTCAGGGGCCAACTTGGCACACCGCTGCTTAGCTGCTGCAACGGATACTTATATCGAATAGGTGAAAACTATCTGTCTCGCTCAAACTTGAAAATACGCCGTGAAATCGGGTTAGATTGATTCTCGTCGATGGGAGAAAATTGGATAATCATAGGGAAACAATATTTGAACATGGAATTTTATGGTTCGAGAAGCATCAATAAGTGTTAGATTAAATTTTTTCCCATTTCGAGATAGAATGGAATATTTATATATAATAATATAATTGAAACTAATTACCTTCTGTTTTCTAGTTATCTTTATGAGGATGAAGAGTTCAGAAAAAGACAATCTTGTTTTTAATTCCTAAACATGATAACAAAGCGTGACTAAACGAAGTTGTTTGAGTAGTTAAGGACTGATGAATTCAATGAGGCGAAAATAAGAGGTTGCAGAATCTTAAGAGACACAGTTATTCAGGAGTTACTGAAAGCCAAGTGGAATCTTCTCATGAAGCCACTTCCTCCTCGCTTGTTGTTTCATCGCTAATTGATTATCTCTGTAATCCATGTCGGATTCGTCTCCTCTCTTTTTAGTTTCATAACCGATCCTGCGTTTCATCCTGATCCATTTTTAGTTCCTTGTCATCCGTTCGAACGGAAGGGTTTCAAAAGCATTTTTAGCTGGTAATTAGTTTTTGATTCCAAAGTGAATTGAGGATTAGGTAAATTAGCATTCAAAATTGTGAGACCACGAAAAATAATCCTAGCATACAAAGTTTATCTTAATAGGTACTTCCTCACTATGCTCGAGAATCGTTCCAATCAGCAGGGTTGCCTATGAATACAATTAAGATTTCTTCTATTTGAGGCACACATGAATACCGCAATTTATCTATTTATTTATTATTTTTAAATATGACCTAAAGGATGATAGCACCCTTATGTTAAATATGTCTTTTGTAAATAATGTCACAATTTTCATCAGTAGTCTAATGTACATCAATGCAGAGAGCAATGTCATTAAAGATTAGTTTCTGCATTAATTGAATATTGTCATTACAAGTCATCATTGTCTCTCTTTTTGTAAGGTATTCACATTACGACTATTGGTTGTTGGCTCATGCATAATTATCCCTAAGACGACCGAATGGGAATCGATTCTTACATCGATTTCTATGCACCGTGCCTGTGCAGGCGCAGAGATCGGGTAGCACGTCACGTTTGCTCGTTGTAAACGCAGAAGTTCGATCTCATACCGCGATCTGCGATACCGATTGGACAGTTAATATCTCACTCGTTGCTGGAGTTTGCATGTCCTATATCTGGGATTGGAAAGGTTAGTTTATGTATTCATTTCTTGCGGGCGCCTCGCGAGATGCATGAACAACGTATGTGGGAGCAGAATTACGTCACGTGGAGTTAAAACAACCCAGGATAGCTAAGCTGGTGCACCAACATACCCCAGTCTAGAAGATCTTGCTCGGAAAACTAGATCTCTCCTTACGTAAAAGAACAAATCGTAAACATCTTATGTACTTTTGCCATACTACAAAGGAAAGAGAAGAATCAAGATCTTTAGAAATCAATAAAAACGTAGCAACTATGGGCTAAAAACATCAGTACTGGGCCACAAAATTATTACTATTATACTTATCAAGAAACTGCTAATGCTAGAGGGTGGCCCACTATTTGTGTCATCAACGTGTAACAACTTGTTTCATAGATTGAACATCCTGGATTGTTAGTTCTCCAGTTTCCGCATTTAAACTAAATTCCTTCTTTCTGGAAACAAGGAGAGAATGGTGACTCGATTTTAGCCTTTGGCCGGTAAATCTAGAAGAATGGCGGCATACGTTTCTTCTGGTGGCGAACAGCGTGTAACACGTGGCAGTATCTTGTATCGGGTCTGCGCTCCCGCTGGTAACACATGGTGTTCTCTGTGCGCGTTGCCAGTGTGCCATGGTGTGCCATTCGCGACCCAGGCCGTAGGGGGATCCTAAGGCCCACGGCGGTTTCCTCCCATCCCGCTGGGCATACCTACAAGAGTAGATTTTCTCCCGATAAAACTCCAACGCCGTGGAGGTCTCCACCGCGATACCTTGGAGTGTACCACCACCATATCAACACACTGGTCCCGTACTGCTCGCTACATGTATAGCACTCATAGAGATCTCTTGGTAGTAGTTCCCGGTGGTACAGAGCCGTTCCCGGGTTCACATTAGGTCATTGCAAGGTTGCCTTTCCAAGATAGGCCGCCGCCAGATTCCTTATCCACCACTTTCCCTAGTGCGCTACCAGTGTCTCTTGTGACATCATTTAAAAAAAAAAGCATACTTTGTCTCGTATAGTTTACTCGAAACTATCTTGGTTGGATGTCAATCCGTCCGTCTTAGGACTTTCAAAAAGACGTCTAACTATCATTACACTCTTCTTAACAGGTTTTATCCTCCAAACTGTGTTTACACATAAAAAATTATCTTTCCTCACAGAACTCAGAAGTAACATTTACTAAGAAGCTATTGTACTCTTTTCGTGATATTTGGCACGTTTCTTAAGACACTGACTTATCACGATTTCATCTAGCGGGAATTCACGCCTTTGCTTTGATACGAAGTTGAGTCTCCGGCTTAGGACGCGGGTCGCGAGGTGCCGTATGATTTGCGAGCGTGCCGAATCGGGTGGATTTATCGAGACTAGTTTATCGCGACTCAGTACGTTAATGGCGAATTATTGCAGGGGCTCTTGGACCCTGAACGAGCATTTATCAGGGGTTTATCCAATAATAGAAAGCAGCGGGTCGTAACTTCCAGAGAGGTGGCAATTTGTATCGATCGATATGCATTACACCTACGCTATTCTCAGCTGCATCTAGACAGGATTCTATGAAGATTGAAAAACGTTAAATCCGGAATAGTTGTGAAAGTAACGCTAGTTTAATAGCTATATGATAAGTAGCTGATTGTGAATTTAGTGGGCTATACAAGCCGTTATGGAGGTTCGAAAATTTCAACTTTTAATGGGGATTCATATTGTCGTTTCGCCCCCGCGAACCCGAAGGCGTTTTCTATTGGTGAAACCATTGTCAGTCAACCTTCATTTAAATATTTGAGTCCCTTTAACAGTATGTAAATAATAATTTCATTATTTACGAGCAGAGCGTCATAAAATATTCATCCGTTGTGAAAATCTTCCTGGAGTTGAAAATTTATGAAGAAAACTTTTAATGTTGGATAGAATAAAAATACAATTTGTTATGACTCTATGAACTAGAAAGCATGAATTAATAAGACAAGATCAAGTGCTAATTAGTTGCAAATGTATCGAGAAGCTTAACAGGTACAAAGAATAATCCCAAAATTGAAAAATTCATGAATTTTATTCTATTCCCTTTTTTAGCTAAGAAGTGTAACTTAGGCATGCATATATATTTCCTTGCTGGTATAACTGACGCAAGCACTTTCACGTCAGTTCAGATAATTAAAATTTTTGACACTGGGGAACATAACTTACGCATGACTCGACGTTTCAACACTCTTGTGCATTTTCTTCGAATAAATCTTGTTTGTGAAATTACATATGTAAATAGGCGGGATTTAGAGTGATAAATGGTGGGACTATGGAGGTGCGGATAAATTGACACTTAAGCATAATTATTGACAATGTATTGGAAGAGCTTTTAACAATTTTAAAAACCCGAAACAACGTCATTTTGCACGCAGCTACTTCAAAGCACTATTTATATATAAATAATACCTAGACATAATGATAAAAAAATAATGCTATAATATTATAAATAGGAATTTCAAAAGAGGAAACTTACGTAATTTTTATTTCCGAGAAATGTTTGGTTAGTTATTGCTGATAATATTAGACAGGTTGTCCGAAAAAATTAACTTTCAAAATAAC
>JAWWLR010000148.1:32265544-32276972 GCA_035041075.1 Acraspis erinacei | reverse complement strand
GAGCAAAATTTTGGAATTTTCTGCTCAACGGTTTTTTTATGCGATCTGGAACTTATAGTCGGAGATAACATTTTTCGAAGTTCTCTGCTTAGAGTCTGGAATTATTTTTTTAAGCTATTGAGATGATATTTTCATAGCTTACATCTTAAAAGGTATATTATGAAGTTTACTTAGCGAAAAATTTTTTGTTGGAAAATTTAATAACAACAAAATTATTACTAAGTCAAAATTTTTATTTTGAGATTTTTCGTACTCATACGAATTTTTTCATCTCACGTTGTTCTATATTACTTTTGGAGAGAAACGCTGGAAGAAATACGATAATTTTTATCATAGACATTGATACATGATTGTTACTAACTTTAGCAAAAAAAAATTGTTTACGGCATAAACTTAAAAAATCTTTTATCAATGTTTATCATACGAATTATATCGTATTTTTTCGTTTCTCTCTAAAGTTAATGTAGAAGAAGATGAGATAAAAATTTGTTATGAGTAGAAAAAATCTCAAATTGCTTATAAACAAATCAGATTTTTATTGAAATATTCGATTTTACAAATGCAAAAGAATATTTTTGTAATGGAGATGCATTAGTACAAATTTTGACGTCGCAGTTGTTAATATCCGTTTAGGCGTTTACGAGAAATTCAAGCACAGACAAAACTGGGGGTTCACTCATGGGGGTTCACTCAGTATGAAGGCGAATTCACAAAACAACCGCTTGCAAAGACGGGTTGGTATGGGCGGGATTTTTTAATTATTTATTCTAAAAATACCCAATTGACTTATAGAAATAACTAATATTGAACAATTAATTAATTATTCGTCATTATTTATCACTTTTCTCAACGAATTCATTCATTCTCTTGTAATTGAGATAGTGATTGTTTATATTGCAAAGAAAGTGTTTTGCAGTTTTCATGTTTTTTAAAAATTAGAATACAGAATAAAATAATTATATTTGATTGCATTCTCAAAATATTTTTTTAGTAGTGTCTTTGGAAAAATGACATTGTTCAATAATAAATTATCTACTCATTACATTAGTGAATGAAAATGTTGCTTAAATACTTTATTTCAGAGAAAATTGACTAATAAGTTATTAATATTTTAAAATATTACAATAACCTTTACAATGACCCTAATTCCCTTCTACTGATATATTTGTACTTTTAAAAAGTAACATATCTAATTGAATATTCTTCCATAACAGCAAAAATATTACTCAGGAGTTGCAAGTGCTTTATAAGTTGAAAATATACATAGGGGATTTTTGGAAGCAAAGAAAGAAGTCCAAAAGGGTTAATAAAACATTCCTTTTTTAATTAATATATATTATTGATAATTACCTATTTTTAAATGTGAGCACAAAGAATAAAGTTACCGACCGATGATCAGTGTTCCGATTCTTAGGAACTTTTTGAACTGCGTTTGCATTGCGCCGACAACCCCATTGGTCACTGCTAGCGCGCTGATTTTCAATTATATAAATACTAAAATTTAATATTTATGATAAATAATGATTGGAAAATGCATCCAACGTAATTTCTTAATCCTAAATTAGAATTTTGGACTAACGGATGAAAAATCAATTCTTTTATTTCCAAATTCAATGATTTTAATCGAAAATTCATCATTTTGGTTGTAATTTTGCCTGTTTGGATTAAAACTCAACTATCCCAGTTAAATATTAAATTATTTTAATTGAAAATTCATCTCCTGTTGAGAATTAATTTTTAAAGTAAAATTTAATTTTTTGACATAAAAATTGATCGATTTAAATTTGGGTTGACAATTTATCTTTTTTAATTTAAAATACAAGTATTCGATTAAAAATTCTCATTTATTTAATCGACCGCTGAAATGAATAATTTAAATAAGTATTTTTCAGGAATTTTAAAACCTTTTATCTGTTTTATTTAATAAAATCTGGAAAGTTTTCAACTTTCTTAATTAAGAGGAGTTATGAAATTCGCTTATATTATTATGAAGGTTTATTTGAAATTAAGATGAGGTCTAGAATTATATTTTATTATTCTTCAATAATAAATAAGATAATCACTGGTGTGATTCATGAACTTAAATCAATTTAAATTCAAAATCACGTTTTTTTTTCATTCAGGTCATCTCCAAGTTATTAAAAAAATGCATGATATAAAATTTATGAGTGCAGTAATTAATTATTCTTAATTCATTTTTGTTCATTTTAATGATTTTATTTTAGGTCGCATTATCGGAAATAAACAAAAATTTAATTATAAAACTCAACAGTGACGAGTGTAGACATTGCGAGAAAGAAAAATGATTTATTTATGTGAATTCAGCATTCATAACCTCTATTTCATTAAGATCGAATCTTTTTATCTGTCACTCTAAAATCTTATTTTAGGATTACGACAATCCTATTTCGGCGTTTCTCAGTCATTATTTATTATAAATATTAAATTTGAATATTTATATAGTTCAAAATTTGCGTGCTACCAGAGACTGATCGGGTTGTCGGCGCGACGCAAGCGCACTTTAGAAAGTTCCCAAGATTGGGATTCCGGACGATGACATACGACGAAAAGTTTCTTGCATATGAATAAGCCTTTATATTTACAAATAGGTTACATAACCTGCAAATGATATTTATTAATTCATTATATCTCTTTAATTGTGGTAATATTTTGTACTTTCATTATTAGCAATAAATAAGTTCTTTTAAAATAGGCTCAATTAGAATTCAGATCCTTTCATACCGCGTGTGGTACCCATTTAGAGTTCATTGATCGTTTTGAGTTTCTTTCCAGCAAGTGGGGTTCATTTTTGTGGCAGCTCCTTTAGAACCAAAAATGGGTTCCAATGGAAACCTCAGTTTTTTCGGTCAGACCTTGCCAAAACAATTCCAAATGCAAAGTAGCCAACATAGAAAAATTTAACTTCGTCTAAAAATTCAAGGAAAATAGGAAATTCCACTAAAGCACAATGCAGCTCACTTTTTTGGCTCCGCAAACATTTGCTGGTATGCCTGTGTCATCTATTTTGAGATAATGTTAACATTGGTCAAGGATTTGTTCCACAGAAATATTAATTGAAAAAATGAAGGTTCGGCGTTCTAAACCCTTTACCTGACATTTTTTTCGAAATTAATTTTTTTTTATTTTCTGTAACATTTTTTATATGCAGGTAATATCCCTCAAACGAAACTCACAAACTCCTTTCAGCTTTTTAAATCGATTTTCGAAAATCACATTTGATATAATCAGCACAGGTCCGCCAAACTGGTTTAGACCGTGAAACCTCCAAATATTAAATAGCATATTGCACAAATAGGGTCAAAAGGCTATGATTGCAACGAGTGTTGCTATCATAGCCATTCATCCCGAGTTGTGCACGCTATTTTGTATCATACCTTTATCGGAGATCTACTTCCAATTCCTGTAGAGCTAAGCGAAAGTGGCCCAAGGCAGCCATAGTTGGACAGTAGAAAAGAGGTTATAGTAGTCACTTGAAGTTGGCTGCAGCGCTCCTGCGATTATGACAGAAGTGGAAAGTAGGTAGCGTGTGAAAGGGAGAGATGAGAATGCTACATAAATGGATATTGTTTTCTCTCTGTCGTAAAGGTCTTGAACTTATCTGCTGCGCTCGTGCGATTATTACGGAGATGGAACGAGAGAGGGAACGATCGCGCCACTATAGAGAAATTCTGCTTTTAACCAATCACGAGCCGTTTCATTTCTTTACATCGCGCTACATCATCACTTTTCCTCCCTAGGCATGAAAAGAAAATTCGGCTGCATTCGGCCACTTTCGCTTCGCTCTACAGGCATTGGAAATTGATCTTTCGATAAAGTTATGATGAAAAAATTATTTCGAATTCACGGAAATTTGAATACTTATCATGCAACTGGATAGATCCATGAAATTATATAATTAAGTAAACAAAGAAAAAAATTGGAGCATTTTCGCCTTTCGAGCCAGTTCATTATGTTTACGTTCAAACAATAATGGATGTCGAATTGCACACACGCGCGTGCCCGAAGTAGGCCTGTGTGCGTTTTCACGCAGTCCCCCCGAAATCTATGTTTACAGGAGTGGGAGCCCTTTTCTCGCTCGTGTCTTCGGCTATTACGATTCCCGAACCGCTCGTACGTACTGCATCAGAGTTTAATATTAAACAAACCAATGGTTTGCGTTTTGTGCAACAAATATATTTTTCTGACAGGAAAATATTAAGTAATAAAAATATGTCTTAGAGAGGTTTTCAAAGCAGCGCATCATCTGTTAAAATTCATGCATTTCTTCATTAAACAAAATAATAATAATAAAAACCGTTCAAACTCGCCTTATTTGATAGAGGTAGTTATTTTGTAAATACTGCCCTAAGAATGAAGGAACTGGCAGCTACATTATGGATTTGACCCCTCTTATACGTATTTCTGTCCAATATACTTAAATAAAAAGCAACTGAGAATCAGATGGCAAATCCTGAACTCAGTCACCGCTACCGGACGATTTGAAACCGGAAATTTAGGGCGCTTTTGGTATTCCATAAAGGCAAAGTCTCCGCAATAATATAATTTCCTAGCACAGAATTACTTTACCTCGTTCTACTCTAATCTGCAGTTAGATTCCAGCTATCAAATTTCGCAATAAATTAACGCTTCTTTTCACAGATGCCTCCTTACCCCAGAGTCTGTGTTTTTCAAGGGCTCAGGACTTACCGAACTTGGTCTAAAATGGAATTCGCTTGCATGATAGATCTTTGTGGTCATTGTGAGTAGCGTTGAAAAACATTTTCTTATTTTCTGATGATAACTTCTCTGAATATCTTAGAATGTTGGAAAAATATGGGAAAATATATATTGCATACAACAACCAAATAAAGTTTACATGCTTTTGCATTTTAAAGACAAATTAATTAATTAGTGGTAAACACCCTTAAGTGTATTTTATTATATTCTAGCAAATTATAGTAAGTTTGATGTACACAACCAAGCAGAAAAAATGTTTCGCAGAGGGGTGAAGAATGTAAATTTCTCAATTTATTCAACAATTGCATGGGGGGTAAACTGCCCAAAAATTCTTAAATTTGCACGAAATTCCTTTAAAATTTTACTTCTGAGAAATAATGATAAGGAGAAGAAATAACATTCAAAAATATTTTCCAAAAATTAAATTCTTAGTTTAAACAAAATAGTATTACTCTATCTTATCATGCGTAAGCGTTTTTTCTACGTTTTTAACAATTGAATATTTAAAATTAAATCACACGTAAATGTAAAATAATTTCACAGGTCCTAAGAGAACGAAAATGGGGCCTCGAGGGTTACACAGGCTTTAAAGAGGTCTGACTTAAATTCCTAAAACTGGCAGAGAATTAAAGGTCTTATATAGGATCTGAAAATATGAATATGACAATTTTAAAAGGTTCTATATAGGGCTACTTAAGACTGTTTCTCCTATTCTGCGTCGTTTTTTTATAGTATTTTCGAAAAATCAAACCAAAATCTTACGTCCTATCAAAAACTAGTTCAGGGTAAAATTATAAGTCATTTAAAAATGAAACCTTTAACCTATCTGTCTTCGTTTAGCTTAAAATTATTATTATCGACTAATTCAGTTTTAATGCAGAAAACCAAAAAGATTAATCTTAGCAAAGAATGTTTAAATTGAAAATCCCAGATGCTTAAAAAAAATTTAATTCTTCTCCTTAAATGTTTTCATGTATCTGTCATCATTTGGCGTAAAACTGAAATATCTCATTCTTGTACAGTATTTTTGATGGACAAAACTTGATTTTCGTCTTCAAGGAATTCAAGAACCTTCTAAGAAATTTGAGATCCGGTCTGTAGAAAGAGACAATCTTAAAATCTTAATCGAAATTTTAATCGCAAAGGCTCTTTCTACAAACATGGTATAATATATTGTGAACTTCTGAGATAAATTTTTAACACTCTATTAATAGTGCTTCCAGATGCAAAAGTGATATACGAAGATGGTTCTTGTGAGTCTGAAGGTGGAAAAATTGCAAAAGCGAGGCACATAAGTGAGAGACGACTTGAACCTGAGCCCAGAGAAAAGCCAGCGTTTACTGATCATCGCAGTTGAAAGCAGTAATTTTTTACTTGATTGTGAAAAATATTTTTTCTGACCAAAATATTATATGAGTATACAAAATTAGGTCACCAGCTGTATGAGTTTAATGTTTTCTGTACATAAAATACGTAATATTTGAAACAATAAAATCAAATTCAGTAAAATGGGTGAAAAGCGGACAATAAAGGCCTCGCCTATTCCAAAATTTCCAGACTTTTAACGGAAGTTTGAAATTGAGATTATTCAGATTTCGAAAATGCCCTCATAAATGTGATTAAAATTAATATATGTTCACATACTGATGATCTGATATACTGATTATAAGTTTCGAAGCTTCCCTATTAGCATTCTGAAAATCCTGCTGGTGAACTCGAAGTTTCAAGAAAATTGCTACTTTTTTCGAAAAAGATAATGAATTAATGAAGCATAGGACCCAAGTTATCATGCAAATATAATATTCGACGATAATATGCGGCCGAGCAGCGCACATCAGCAGTCAAAATTGTCGTGCTTCATGACGCATACGTCAGGTGGCCAAAAAGATTTAACAAAAAAGGTTTGATCCACTGCAACGAAATAAAATGTTTATGCTTTCCCGAAATGTAAAATACGTTAATTGACGACGATTTCGAACTTTTTATTGAAAAAAATGTATAAAAATGTAATCCACATAATAAATCACTTAAATTGATCCCACAAATGCGATAGTTTTTATCTTGCAAAGTCACAATGATCGTCAGCGCATTTATTTTATACTACATACAACAAAATGATTAGCGTTCTCTGGTAGTAAATATAGCGTTGTTTTTTTTAATTGAAATAAAGCACACGGTATTTCGTTAACAAAAATGGTTGTTTTTTTATTTTAGTATTATATGATATGCAATTTAATCTATGGAAATAATTTCCGACAAATGTCCATCGCGACTTCATTTAACAAATCTCATTCGGTTGGCCCAATTTTTGATAACTTTTTAGAGAAGGACTGGAGAAATTTCACGAATAACGCGTTCAATGTTTATCTCTAGCTCCTCAGTTATTTCCAGCTAGTCGGCGTAGACGACATTGCCCTTATTCGATATGATTCGTTTATCGGACATCATTAATTAATCGATGGTTTCATCGGCCGTATGACTTGTTGTGGTGAAAACTTGTGGAAAATTATATTCAAAGATTAAGTTACATACCATATGCTACAATAATAAATAAACAACCATTGATGTCAACGATTTTTTATGCTTTGTTTCAATTAAAAAAACAACGTTAAAAAACTCCCTTTACCTTCCTATGTACCATCAGGAATATTGAAAAAGTTTAGTTTATTATCAAAATCGTCGAACCGACATCTTTTGCCAAGACTTTGAGAAACAAAATATATTCATGATCGAATTCCCGGCTCCAGACTAATAACTTGTGGCTCCTTGTGATCGGTGCTATTGGAGATGCGAAACTATTACTGTTTCGTAATTTTAAAGCAATACTTGTGTTGCTTTGTGTCCTCAAGACACAGGTTATCGCCGGCCTTTTTTTCTGATGTTGTTCTGCCCTGTGGTCACCCATCTCACGGTCGAAAGACGTGGTCCTGATTGCGATTAACCGCGGTTTCACTAGGAGCTGCTGTCATACTTAGAAGGAAGGTTCTCTAGGTGTCCCTCGCCGATTTTATTCTCTCTCATATATGGTGTAGTACTCGAAAAGCTAAGCGACACGTATTTTTTATCTGCGAAAAAAGACATTAAGAGGATTAAACAGCCCCTCAAAATAGGGGTCTCAAGTGTCAATTGTACACCGAGAAAAAAATATTCTTCGATTAAGAGGATTCCTCTTACTTTCATGCCATTTTTCCTCTACAATATAGTATGAAAAGTATTCCTCTTCATTTGAGAGGATTGTTTTCTCTTGAAGAAGATTATTCTCAAATCAAGAGGATCCTCTTAAAGAAAGAGGAAAAATCCTTTCAATTTAAGAGGATCCTCTAATCCATCTAAATGCATCTTTTCATTTGGAGAGTATATTATCTAATCCTCAATATGATAGATTATTAGTTAGGTTCTTTTTCAAATGCAACTGCAAAGCTCTTCTTAGCACTTCCTTCATAGTTACAAGCTGACCATACACATTGCAATGGACAAGTTCTGTAGTCTTATTCTGTTTTTTGGGTTGATATTCAGGACCTATTATATAAGCTTTGGGATCGACGTACATGTCAGTTTCCTTCAATGCCTGAAGTCTTAGATAGTCAGTCTCAAGGCCTTCAGAAGGATTCGACATTGTATCAACATAAGATAGGACTGGTAATGTATCCTCAATAGGTACATTATTAGTTTTGAGAATTTCCAAAACTTTAGTCTGAAGCACTGACATGTACCATGCTAAACAAGTTAGGTTATTTCATTTGATTGACTACGCATGCGCACGTTCTGATCTGAGAGTAATTTCTCTACAAATTACAGGATTATACTCAATCTGAGAGGAAAATGCAAAAGTCTTCCTTTTTCAATCTCTTCTCTCAAAAAAAGATGAAAATCCTCTCATTTATAGAGGAGTATTCTGCTTTGAAGAGAAAATTTGAGAGGATTGAAGAAAACGAATTTTCCAATCAAATTAGGAATACCTTTTTCTCGGTGTATAGTTTTGTGTACAAAAACCAAATTGATTTCGATCAAACCTACTGGAAAAGTTTCCTCGCGTTGAAAGATGAATAACGTAATTTTCTCAACAAAAAAATAATAAAGGAGGTAAACTAATTTATATTTATTTATTTTGTGTCTATGATATTATATACTTTCGAATCACAAAGACAATTTGCAAGATAGTTTTGTAACGAAGGGAGTAAAATAGAATTCATCCAACATGAATACAAAAATTAATTACCTGGATATTCGAATTTACCTACTTTTTCTGCAATATATCCTCTCTTGTACCGTTTACAGTCTTTTACATAAATGATTTGTCACTTTTAAATAATAAAAACGACAAATTTTTTTTTAAATACGCACATTTATTGTTTAATTGGTTTTCAATACTTAATGGAAATACCTTAGTAGCAAGGTCAATCTCCTCCAGAATCAATTATGGCCTGGAAAAGACATCCAAATATTCCGAATTCGTCGAGAAAGTTGATCCAAATTACATGGCTTGCGTTTCTGAAGTTGCATTTTTATCAGAGCCCACGCATTTTCTATTGGATTTGCATCCGGTGACTGAGATGGCCAATCTAAGGTGACAAACCCATTTGGCCCTTTCCACTCGCTACAAGCTCGACCCACTCGAAAAACAAGTCGAAGAACGACTGAATTAGACTGACAGCTGATTCCTTCCATAAAGCATGGAGGATTGAGGTGTCCTCTATGTTAAAGAAAAAGCAATAGATCGCTACATTTTTTTTTCTACATGTAACAGTCACCGCGCTCTTATTTAATAGACTGTATATTTAAAAAGATTAGTATATCTTGATGTGTTTAACTGAGTAAGCGAATTGGAAAGGTGGTTCACATAATTTTCCTAAATTCTGAACTCGAATACATACGTCTAAAGGTTGAATTTTTGCTGCTGTTCATGGTGGAATAATATTAATATTTATATTAAAAATCGCCTCGTTTTTTCGCAAGATAAATTATATCACAAAATGTATAATGATAGAATAGCTGACTACGAATAATAAGTCCTATCTGTAAAGATATTAGGTAAAAATGATAATATATCATTTGATAAAATTGCAAATTTAATCATTATTTCCAACAGGAACGACACGGACGATTCAATATTCGTTGTCAGATTTATATTATTGCACATTCTGTGATCAATTTTATCCTGCGAAAGAAAGGTGATTGATTTACAACAGATCGCATACCTTAAAATTAACCAAACTTTAAAAATAATGAGGACAAGATTTAATAATAAAGGTTAATAATGTGAAACAAGTCAGAGGTAGTTACCCTCTTCGATGCTCTTTTTTCTTAAAAATACATAAATACCGTGATCTTCTTTTTTGTGTGCAACACGTATTTTCTTCGGAGTTTTTGCTCCAGTTTAGACACATTTTTCAATTCTATACATAATTAGGGGGCGTTTTACCCCCCTCATGTAATTTTTTTACTCATTTTATATGAAATCTATTTCACTTCCTTCGTTATAAAACTAATTTCCTAATTTTTGTTGTGCATGGAAAGTATCTATTATCATAGACACAGAATAAAAAGTTTTAGGGGTGCAAACCCCATACATTTTTTAAAAATTTTGTTGGCGAAACACGTCAACTTTATTTTTGTCTCAATTATGATTGTACACACAAAACTATACATTCCACACTTGAGACCCCTATATTTGAAGGGCTGTTTCATACGCTTTAAGTGTTTTTCCGCAAATAACAAAATTCATATCGCTTAGTTTTTCGAGTACTACAACATATATTAGGAAAAATAAAATCGCCGGGAGACATCTGGAGTACCTTTCTTTTAAGTATGACAGCAGCTCCTAGTAAAACCGCGGTTAATCACAGTCATGACCAAGTCCCTCGACCGTGAGGTGGATGATCAAAGGACAGCACAACATCACAAGGAAAGTCCGGCGAAAAACTGTCTTAAGGACACGAAGCAACACGAGTATTGCTTCAAGGTTACGAACCAGTGATAGTTTCGCATCTCCGATGGAAACAATCTCAAGGAGTCACAAAGTAGTAGGCCAGAGCCCAGAATCCGACCCTGAATATTTTTTTCTTCTCAAATTCTTGGAAAACGTTTGTCAGTTCAAACTGTATCGATAATAAACGAAACTTTTTCAATATTCCTAGTGGTACTATTTACTACTAGAGCAAACTTATATAGTTCTTTATAAAAATTTAAAAAAATATATTTATCAACGGTTAAAAGATTGCATTGACTTAAATACAGTTTATAGAAATACATCAGTAAATGAGTTTGAAAAAAACATGTATAAGTTAATAAATAATTCAGTTCATTGAAATGAATCGAATCACGGTTTATTTCAGTAACTGCTTCATACTGGATTCATATTTCTGGAGGTATAAAAAAAACAACTTATGATGTTAAATGTAAAAACAGAACGGCCTATGACAAAGCCAGCGAACACCTCCTCGGGTTGCGGATAGAGGGTCACTGTACCAAGAGTTTCTGCTGAATATGGTTACAAAAATTAATAGGCAGTCCCGGACAATTGTCCAGGGCTTGGTCCCGATGGTATTAATCGTCAAGCGCCGGTGCAAAAACTATGCCGAAAGCTGCATGGCACCTCGGTGAGGTGTCGAGAACGGTGACTGGGATACCGGGCGCCCTATCAGAGTACGCAGCATGCATGCGGGGTTCAGTAAGGATGTATGAATCTCTT
>JAWWLR010000148.1:32150322-32160694 GCA_035041075.1 Acraspis erinacei | reverse complement strand
GGGGGGGGGGGGGGAATAATTGCTTAAAGATGAATTTTGAAAAAAGTAGTTGAATTCTTACCATGAAATTTTTTATTTAAATTCTTAACAAAAAATAAAATATTCTTGAAGCTTGGTCCGTAAAGTAGAAACCTACATCATAGGATCTGGTAAGAATCTATGTCAAATTTCTACTTTGCCGACCAAAGTTAATCTATGTTGCTACTATCATGACTGAATGTAATCTAGATGTAACATGTAAATATCTACCAGAAAGGACTAAATTTTTTTAAACCAAAAATATGAATTTGTAATCCAAATTATGAATTTTAACTAATTTGTAGAATTTTCAACCAAGAAAGATTATAAGGGATTATAAAGACCAGAATATGAAGATTTGAGAAGTATTTATTTTTAACAAAAGACATGAACATTCTACCAAAATAGTTGAATTTTTAAACAAAAAATACCAATTTTCTACAAAAGAGTTGAATTTTCAATTTAAAGAGATGAATTTTGAACCTAGTTGTTGAATTTTTAGCCAAATAATAAAATTTACAAAAAAACAAAGATTAATATTTCTTAACAAAAAATAAAATACTCTCGAAGCTTGGTCGGTAAAGTAAAAACCTACATCATAAGCTGAGGTGAGAACGTATGTCAAATTTTTACTCTGCTGGCCAAAGGTCATCTAGATTGCTACTCTACCCACTGAATGTAAAATAGTTTTACGATGCACATATATACCAGAAAAGATAAAATTTTTCAACCAAAAGTACAAATCGAAAAAAAATATTTAAGATTTTAAAAGAGATTAATTTCATACCCAAAAGAAGAGTTTTCAAACAAATAGTTTCATTTTTAACCAAAAAAGCTATACTACCTATCAAAAGAGGTGATTTCTTAAACCAAAAAGACGAATTTTGAAGACAGCAAAAATAGTTAAATTTTCAACTAATTTGTAGAATTTTTAGCCAAGAAAGATTCTAGCGGATTTTCAAGAATAAAATATATATATTTGAAAAATATACGAACATAGTTAAATTTTCGACCAAAAAGACAAATTTTCTACAAAACAGTTGAATTTTCTACCAGGAAGAATAAAGAGTGACGGTAAAGTTCGCCTATTTTTCGGACCTGCCTAGCGACCTGGGGAAAAAATAAAAATATATGTTAGAGGTATCAAATTACTCGTAATTGAAAATCAAAATGAGCATAGCTTTTCGTTTTTTTTTAAATTCCAAAAATTACCCCTATTTGTGGGTTGAGAAAACCCCACAAAATGAAACAATAGAAAATACCACTGAATATAAAATCATTTTTCATTGTATATTAAAAGATTAATAATTACAATCGAAAAATAGAATACCCTTAAGCCTTCGTCGGTAATATAGAAACCTAAATCATCGACTGTGGAGAAAATTTATTTCAGATCTCTACTTCACCGACTAAAGTTTATCTAGATTACAATCCTACCGATTGAAACCAAAAAGATTACTTTCCTACCAAAAAAGACCAATTTTCTACAAAACAGTTGAATTTTCAATTAAAAAGAATAACTGTTTTACCTAATTGATGAATTTTTAGCCAAATAATAAAATTAAAAAAAAAACTAATGTTTCTTAACAAAAAATAAAATACTCTCGAAGCTTGCTCGATAAAGTAGAAACCTACATCATAAGATGTGGCAAGAATCTATATCAAATTTCTATACTGCTGACAAAAGTACACCTAGATTGCTCATGTATCGACTGAATGAAAACTAGTATTATGATGTACATATCTACCAGAAAAGATAATTTTTTTAAACCAAAAGTATAAATATTTAAGATTTCAAAAGAGAATATTACTTTCATACCAAAAAGACGAATTTTCAAACAAATAATTTCAGTTTTTAACAAGAAAACTATACTTCGTATCAAAATAGATGAACTCTTAAACTAAAAAGAATAATTTTAACGGAGAAAAACAGTTGAATAATCAAACAAAATTATAGATTTTTAACTAATTTGCATAATTTTAAGCCAAAAAAGGTTACAGCGGATTTTCAAGACCAAAATATATCGGTTTGACAAGTATTTATTTTTAACAAAATAAATGAATATTCTACCAAAATAGTTGAATTTTCAACCAAAAAAGACGGCTTTTCTAGAGAACAGTTGAATTTTCTATCAGGAAGGATGACTTTTTAACTAAATTCTTGAATTTAGAGCAAAAAGGAAAAGAATAATAATTTCAATCGAAAAATATAATACCAGATTAAGTCTTGGTTGGTAATGTAGAAACCTGCATCATCGATTGTAGGAAGAATTTATGCCAGGATTCTACTTTGCCGGCCAAAGTTAATCTATGTTGCTACTCTTCAGACTGAATGTAAACTAGATTTATCACGTATATATCTACCAGAAGAGATAATATTTTTAAACCAAAAAGATGAATTTAGGAAAAAAATATTTGAGATTTCAACTAAGAAGATTATTTTCATATAAAAAAAACGAATTTCCCAATAAATAGTTTCATTCTTAAACAATAAAACAATACTACCTACCAAAAGGCAGAAATCTTGAACCAAAAAGACGAATTAAAAAAAAGTTAAATTTTCAACAAGAAAAAAGATGAATTTTCTACAGAACAGTTTTTTCTACTAGGTCAGAAGACCTTTTAACTAAATGGTTGAATTTTTAGCAAAAAAGTGATAAACAATTCTATAACAAAAATATCCCTTAAGTCTTGGTCAATAATTTAGAAACCTACACCATCAACTGCGGTGAGAAGTTATTTCAGATTTCTACTATGCCGACCCAAATTCATCTAGATTGCTATTTTACCGACTGAATGTAATCTAGATTAATGATGTATATATCTACCAAAATAGTTAAATTTTCAACTAAAAAAGACGAATTTTCTACCAGGAAGGATTAATTTTTAAATAAATTGCTGGATTTTTAACAGAAGAAAAAAAATTAATAATCCTAACAAAAAATATAAAACTATCAAGTCTTGATCGGTAACGTAGAAACCTGCACCATCGACTGTGGTAAGTAGCTATGTCAGATTCCTACTATACCGGCCGAAGGTCATCTGGAGTTTCTACTTTACCGACTAAATTCAATCTATCTTTTTAATTTACTATATGCTAAAAAGTTATCCAGATACTTCTCGTATCATCTCTCAGTAATGCAGGTTTATGCTAGATATCCGAATAAGGTCAGACTGGTGTAACCTTAGCATGGACACGAACCATTACCATCTGTCGGTAACTGACCCGTCGCTGGTTTACTGCCGTTGAGCTCGGAACAGAACCGTGTTTCTGTTTTATAACTAGAGAGATTGCGAAAGGTGCATAAAATATAAACAATATGTGAGAAACTTGAATATTTATTGACAAAAAATTCTTATTTGTATCTTAAGTCGATGCCATTTCCACGATGATTTTGAGGACAATCAGCTTGTTTAACTTACGCATGCAACGTCAGAATTTTTCAACATGATTTTCTATTATGCGCGCGCAGTGCATGTATTACACGTAGACAACATCTTGATTTTTTTATACACATCCATACATAAATAAATATATATCTAATATTTATTTTTCTATTCATATGTATACGCGTATCTCTTAATTTTTATTTTTACTTCCAAATTCAACACTTATCCATTTCCACATAAATATTTATTACAATAACATTTTTTATAACAAAAAAGAGATTTGTAAGTAACGATGGAAAATACATTTCAATTTACGATTATTTCGAAAATTTAAACTTCTCATTTTGATAATTGCTTCTTCATTTTATAGTTTGTATCTTTTGAAACTTCATATAGTTGCTTTGTGACCGGAAAACGAAATTTCGTTTGAAAATATTTTAATACAAATTTTATCTGAAGTAGTTTGTACTTTATCTGTTTATTATGTTACTAGATATGTTTACCTACATAAAAATTGAAAAAATTAGTAAAAAAAAGTTGAACCCAATATTACTTAGATAACAATAGAAATATATTATCTTTAAGAATTTTTTAATAATATCACTGGTATGCTAGTGCATACGGATTAGCCTAAAAATTTGTATTTTGAAATCAATTATAAAATGACAACTTAAACAGAATTACAATATTTTTGGTACTTTAAACTTCCATATAAAACAGGGTTGCTACAAAATCCCAATTTTTAAATTCCCTAACTTTCCCTGACTTTTTCCTGAACAATTTTTGATTTTTCCTGACCGTTCTCTTTTAGGGAAAAAAGTCGTACACAATAATATAAACAAATAGTTCAATTTTCTACTCAAAAAGATACATTTTTAAACAATCATGGAAAAATTAAATTTTTAGTTAAATCAATTAATTTTAAAATAAAAAAATACATTTTCAAAGTAATAGTTAAATTTGCAATTAAAATAATGAATAATCGATAAGAAATATCTGGGAAAAGTGCAACAGTGTATGTTTCCATAAGTTTTAAATTTTCATCAACAACAGTTGAACTAATCTGAAAAATAATTTTTTTTTAAGAAGTTGAATTCTCAAATAAAATAGAGTAATTTTCAGGCGAAAATTTTGTCAGGAAATAAAAAAATTAATTTCTAACTAAACTAATTAACTTTCAAGAAAATAGTTAAATTTTCGGTCGATCAAATTAAGCTTCAACAAAATAGTTAAATTTTCAATCCAAAACATAAATTTCCTACCCAACAAAAATTCGTAACATAATAGTAGAATTTTCACCTAAGATAAATCAATTTTTAACTTGATATTATTAATTTGAAGCAAAATAGGTCAATTTCCAACCTTGACAGATTTTTCATTCAATATTTAAAAAAAAATCAAGAAGGGTTTTCTACAAAAAATTTAAGTTTTCTGTCACAAAATATGATTCTTTAACAACAGAAAACTAAACAAAAAATTATTTTCTACCAAAATAATTGAAGTTTCAACTAAGAAAGACAGATTTTCGCTAAAAATTAGAATAGTTATATTTTTAGTTAAGAAAACATTAATTTTAAACTAAAAAATTAATTTTCAACAAAATAGTTCAATTTTTTACCCGAAACTAGTATTTTCAGTAAAATACATACATTTTCAACTAAAAAAAAAAAATCCATAAAAATACAGTAAATAAATCTTTATATAAAAAAAGTTTCAACAAAATGGTTAAATGTTCAATAAAAGAAATAAATTTTTGATCACAAAGATGAATTTTTTATTATTGAAATTACTTTTCTACCAAAAAAAGAAGTAGTTTCAACCAGATAGATCTATTTTAAACTGAGAAGATTAAATTTTTTTAAAATATTAAATGAAATAGTTCAATTTTCAATTGAAAAAAATTTAATTAATAAGAACTCATTTTCAACCAAAGAAATCAATTTTTAACCACAAAGATAAACTACTTACTAAGAAGATTAATATTCTTCTGCAAAAAACAAATTTTCAACAAAAAAAAAAACAGGAATTTTTAGCCATGCAGTTGAGTTTTAATCAGAAAAACATACAATTTTAACCAAAAACAGTTGAACTTAACTGAAAAAGATGAATTTTTAATAAAATAGTTGACTTCTTATCTGAAACAGATAAATTTTCAATTGAAAACGTTTCAAAATTTTCTAGAACAAAATAGGATTAATTTTTAACTAATAATACCCAAAAATAATAATTTTGAATAAAGTGAATGAGTTTTCACAAAAATTCTTTAATTTTTAACAAAATAATGAAAGTAACTTTAACTTCATTTTTTCGAAAATTTCCTAACTCTATCAGGTTTACGCTAGCATTCTCTGACTTTTCCTGACGAGCTTTAAATGCCCTGAATTTTCATAAATTTTTGAAATTTCCTGACCTGTAGCAACCCTGCAAAAGCTAATTTTTAAATAGTTTTCAAGGCAGTTATATCATTCGAGTAGCATTACCTCCATCGTATAGGATTACATGAAAAGTCGACGTTCATTTATTTTTTATTGCACTTGACAATCACTTTAATTACTATAAATATTCCGAACACGAACAGGAATTCAAAAAGAGGCCAAGTCTTTGAAAATTTTGAACAATTTTTGCCCCTATTTAAAAACTTTTTGACCTCCGCATTTTTATATCGAAACAGATTCTTACACGATTCAGCTTCGCATATGTAATAATCTATAATGTTACAATTTACCTTTTTATTCCATTTTAAAATTGTACTACTGCACAAATTCTTTACGAATTATTTTTAAGAATTCGATTTCACCCCTTTTGAATTTAAAAAGGTTTTTTTTCGAAACATTTCCCGAGGAAAAGAGTGATCAGACGAGGAGGCAGTGTTCACCCCTCGAAATCCCAGATACAATGTTTAATGCTTTTTTATTACGTCCCTTATTGTACAAATTAGGGGCTAATTATCTGCGTCCCACGATCCAGCCAACAATCATTATAATACAGAAATCTGTATTTTCAAATACTGGAATGGAAAGGATTATTTTATATACCATAACAAATTATATTCACGCCTCTATTCTATACCGTTTCACGTCGCGTTTACGCTTATAAAAAGGACTTTGAGCTCTACACAGCTCAAACTGGACGTGGAGCGGCACACTACCCTAAAGTGTCGCGGCACGGTACCCCGACTAAACTCGGCGTGAAGCGGCACACTACCGTGAAGCAGTGTCGCGCGTTCCGCGAACTAAACTCGGCGTGGAGGGGGTACCCCTTAGCCCGGCGTGAAACGGTACCCCGCCTTAGAGAGGGGTGTGACGGTACCCCTCCTGAACGCAAGGTGGAACGGTACCCCGCGTTAATCAGGCGTTTAACGGTACCCCACCTTAACATTGCATGGAACGGTACCCCGCCTTAGCCCGGCATGGAACAGTACCCCCACTTAACATGGCGTGGAACGGTACCCCGCCTCAGCGCGACATGGAGCAGTATAGAATGGAGGTGTCGATATACATACATTCTTTATAATGAAGAGATAAAATCCAAAGAAACTGACAAATCAGTTCTACGTCTCCTGAAATTTTGTTAAGATGATTTAACGTGATAAACATAATGCTGAAATATTTGTCCTATAACTTTAAAATCAAAAACAATTTAAATTTTTTAATTTTATAAACAATATCGAGGAGGTAACAACTGTAGAATTCGCTGTCCATTGATTACAAAATTTTAAGTGGTTTCTAATTATTTAGGGTAATCACAAACCTTTATTTTCAAAATTCCCTAACTTTTCCCTGACTTTTTTCTAACGAATTTTTCACTTTCCTTGACAGCTCGTATTTAAATACCAAAATTCTAATTTTGTAGAATTTTAATATAAAATCTTTTATAAATGGAATAAAAAAGCGAAAAAAATGGAAGAAAGTGACCTATTTGAATCGGGAAAGTTACCAAAGGCTTCTAATTTTAAAACTAAATATGACCAATGTTCTTTTAGATTTAAAAGAATTTAAAAGAATTTAAAAGAATTTAAAAGAATTCAAAAGAATTCTATTCAGCAGATTTCAAAACATTTCAAATTAAATTCAAGTTAATTGAAAAAAGTGTTAAATGTCCATAAAATCATATTTATTTTAGTAAATTTGACGCGAATTTAGAAAAATTAAAGAGAAAAGAGAAGAATTCAATGTCATTCATACAAATTCAGGATAAATGTGAAAGAAAATTCTAGTGACTTAAAAAATAAAAAAATAATCACTGATGTGAGTACAAAAGATAGCAAATTTAATTGAAAGAAATCTTTAAAAAAAGAATTTATTTACTGATTTGAGTCGATTTAAGTAAATTAAAACATCATTATAGCCCTTGAGAATCCACATACATTTTATTAATTTCTTGAACATGCCCTGGTATCTTTTAAAAATACCTTACAATCTTTTTGAAAAATTTTTGGAATCCCTTCAAATAATTAAAGTCTATTGAAAAATTTTAAGAATATTTTAAAATTTTCTGGCATTTTTGACATTCTTTCAAATTATTGAAATCTATGGAAAAATTCTTCAGAATCTTTTGTAATAACCTAAAATATTTCGAATTGTTTGAAATCTCTTGAAATTCCTTAAAACTTTCTGAAACTTTTAGAAATGCTTTATAATTTAAAAAAATACCCTGCAAGCATGAAAATGCTTTAAAATTCTTTAAAATTGTTATGAACTCTTGAATTCTCTTTCTCTTTTAGAACAATTAAAGTATTTAAAAATTCTCTAAACTGTTGAAAATTTTTTAAAATCCTTTAAATGATTGAAATCTATTCAAAATTCTTTGGAATCTTTTAAAATACTAAAATATATTAAAAATAATTTGCAATATTTTGAAATCATTTCAAATTTTTGAAAACTCTGAAGACTTCTTTGGAATTTTTAAAAATACCACCAAGTCCCTGAAAATCACTTCAAATTATTGAAGCCTTCCCAAAAGTTTTCAAAATATTTTTAAATTAAATTAACTTTTGCACAATTATAACATTTTCACTGATTTTGCGAAAATTTTCACTGCTTTTGTGTTTGATATATGATTAAAATAAACAAATTTTTTGTTTGCTTTAACAAAAAATTTATTTCATGTTATTAAATTAAACATTTGAATTTAAGATGAATTAAAAAACTTCAAGATGAATCGAACAAAATCTAGAACAAAATTTATTTATTGAATTGAGTCGAATTGAGTGAATTAAAGAATCATTCTAGTCCTGGAAAATTCTCGAATATTTTTTAATCTCTTGAAATCTTTTAAAAACACCCTGCAATATTTTTTTTATCTTCTGAAATCACTTAAAATGATCAAAATCTATTAAAAATTCTTCGGAATCTTTCAAAAATACCCTAATATATTTCTTCTTAAAAAACCCTAAAATATTAAAAAAAAAGTTTTTTATTCCTTCCAAAAATGTTTAAAAAATGTTTGAAATTTATTGAAATTATTAAAGCTAATTGAAAATTCCTTGGAATGTTTACAAATGCCCTAAAATATTTCAAAATCCTACCAACTTCTTGAAATCTCTGAAGACTTCTTTGGAATTTTTAAAATTCCATGAAATCCCTTGAAATTCTTTTAAATCTTTTAAAATACGCTAAAATATTTAAAATGATTTGAAATCTTTTTAAATCCCTTAAAACTTTTTAAAGTCCTTTAAATTTCCACGGAATCTTTGAAAATACCCTATAATCTTTTAAATCCTTCAAAATCCCTTTAAATGATTGAAATCTACTTAGAATTCTTTTGGATCTTTTAAACTACTCAAAAATATTAAAAATCATTTGAATTCTTTTGAAATCCCTTGAAACGTCTGAAAGCTCTAGACTTCTTTGGAATTTTTAAAAATACCATAAAATCCCTTGAAATTCCTTTAAATAATTGAAAACTATTGCAAATTTTTTCAAATCTTTTAAAACCCCTTGAAACTTTTTAAAGTCCTTTAAAATTCCACGGAATCTTTGAAAATACCCTAGAATCTTTTAAATCATTCAAAATCCCTTTAAATTATGGAAATCTATTTAAAATTCTATTGAATCTTTTAAAATACTCAAAAATATTTTAAATCATTTAAAATCTTTTGAAGTCTCTTGAAAATTCTAAAAGCTCTAGAGACTTCTTGGAATTTTTAAAATTCCATGAAATCCCTTGAAATTCTTTTAAATAATTGAAATCCACTGGACATTAAAAATTTTTTTAACTACCCTAAAATGTTTAAAATGCTTTGAAATCTTTTAAAATCCCTCGAAACTTTTTAAAACCCTTTAAAATTCCACGGAATCTTTGAAAATACCTTAAAATATTTGTAATCCTTCAAAATCCCTTTAAATTATTGAAATCTATTTAGAATTATTTTGATTCTTTTAAAATACTCAAAAATATTTAAAATCATTTGAAATCTTTTAAAATCCCTTCAAACTTTTTAGAGCCCTTTCAAATTCTACGGAATCTTTGGAAATACCCTAAAACCTTTAAATCCTGCAAAATCCCTTTAAATTATTGAAATCTATTTAAAATTCTTATGAAACTTTTAAAACACTCAATAATATTTAAAATCATTTGAAATCATTTGAAATCTTTTGAAATCCCTTGAAACTTTTTAAAACCCTTTAAAATTCCACGAAATCTTTGAAAATACCCTAAAAACTTTAAATACTGCTAAATCCCTTTAAACTATTGTAATCTATTTTAAATTCTTTTGAATCTTTTAAAATACTCAATAATATTTTAAATCATTTGAAATCTTTTGAAATCCCTTGAAACTTTTTAAAGCCCTTTAAAATTCCACGGAACCTTTGAAAATAGTATAAAGCCTTTAAATCCTGCAAAAACCCTTTAAATTATTGAAATCTATTTAAAATTCTTTTGAATCTTTTAAAATCCCTTGAAACTTCTAAAAGCTCTGAAGAATACTTTGGAATTTTTAAAATACCATAAAATCTCTTGA
>JAWWLR010000148.1:32078453-32101970 GCA_035041075.1 Acraspis erinacei | reverse complement strand
TTTTTTTTAAATTAGAAATACTAATTATAGACAAAAAAACTAAAATAACGTTCCGTCTATAATAACCGATTTCCACTGAAATATGTTGACATAACCTTAAAATGTTCAAAATTGAAATTTTTCTTTTAAAAAGTTGTGAATCTTCTTTAAAGGATATTTTTTTAGTTGGATAATACCAACTTACGAGGAAAAACACGATCTGTAAAAATGATTAAATTTAATATAAAAAATATTAATTTCCGATGAAAAATAATAACATAACAATAATTTTCGATAAAAAAAACTAACATAGATTAATATAATACAAATCGTTTAGGATAGTAAATCTTTTTTTAAACCTAATATGAAACTTTTGTTAAAATTTAATAATTTTTCTTTAAAATACCTCATTTCTAGTAACAAATGTAAGGATAATTTTAAATTATTAAAAAAAAGGTTAATTATTAAAAAAAGTTTAATTATTAAAAAAAATGTTATCTTGTTAGAAAGATTTGAATTTTTTTTCAGATATAATTTTTTGAAGATTGAAAATACCAATTTCCGATCAAACCCACTAACTTAATCGAAAATTGTTAAATATTCTAAATCGTGTTTATCTTAAAATTATTTTTGTTTTGAAAATGTTAATTTTCGATGTAAAATTCCAACAGAACCTAAAATTATTGTTCCAAAATTATTAATCTTATTGCAAATCTAATGATATTTTGATACTATTTGAATTTCCAGCTAACAGCACTAGGAAAATCCAAAATTCATCAAATAATCTAAATCTTGTTCAAATAATAGTTATTTTTGTTTAAAAATTCCGATTTTTTTTAGGTAAAACCTGACATAACTTAAAAAATGTCAAATTTGTAATCCTTTTTGAAATTTTTTAAAAATTAAAAATACCAACTTCCGACCAGAAATACTTAAATAATCCAAAATTGATCAAAGAGTCCCAATTTTATTCAAATTATAATGATTTTTGTTTTAAAAGACACACTTTTGGTATAAAATGATAAACTAACCTAAAATTCTTTCAAAATTCTGATTTTTTTCAATTTGTGAATGTTGCTGGAAATATAATTTATTTTCAAAAATAAAAATACTAATTTTCGACAAAAAACTTTAACATAATTGTTAATAGATGCTAAATCTTGTTCAATTTATAGTGATTGTTATTTAAAAAAAAATTCTGTGAAAGACTAATAACCTGAAATTGTACAAATATATGAATCTTTTTTAAATATCGTTTTTTCATAAAAATACTAATGTCTGACGAAAAACAGTACCATAATCCAAAATTGTTAAAAAATTATAATTCTTGTTAAAAACATAATAATTTTTGTTTTACAATACCAAACTTTGATGTAAAATGGTAACATAACCTGAAATTGTTAAAATATAAGAATCTGCTTATAAATTTAATTAGATAAAAAAATACTAATTTACGACGAAAAACACTAAAATAATCCAAAACTCTTAAAAGACTCTAAATCTTGATCAAATTATGATTTTTTTTAAATGTCAATTTTTGTATTTTATAGTATGAATTATCTAAAACACTAAAAAGGAAAAGGCAGACAAATATTTTTTTTAATTTATGAAATTTGATATCTTAACTAAAAATTTATGCAATCAAAATTAATTTTATTTTTTTAAGTTTAATGATTTCTATTAATAATAATTATCGCTCAAATTTTGGAAATATTTTTCCAGTCGCATTATTTTTTATAAAAAATGCCAGTTTTCAATGAGAAACTTAACCTAAAAGTGTTTGAAAATTATGATTCTTGTTGGAGATCTATACCCACTTCTGGTGAAACCAGCTACTATAATGTAAAATTTTATACAAATTTCAAATATTCTTCAAGTATAATGATTTTTTTTTTAAAATAATTTTTTCCATTGTAAAACGAAAACATTAACTAAAATTTAAAAAATAATATATACCTGTGAAACTAAGTAACATAATTCAAAATTTTTTATTATTTATGAATTATGAATCTTATTTAAAATAAAATAATTTTTTAATAAAAATGTTAAGGTTTTACGAAAAACATGGTCAAAATTTTATATTCTTCAGAATTTTATTACTTTGAACAAAAATAGTCGCATTTAAATGTAAGGATTTTTTTAAATACTCATTTCTGATGTAAAACGCTAACGTAACGTCTTTTTTTTTAATTGTGAATTTTTCAAACCTAATGATTTTTGTTTTAAATTTTCATTTCTCGGCTTAAAATTCTAATTTCCAGTGAAAAAAGAACTGAAATTAAGAATTAAAATCCGGCAAAATATGCCAAAAGAGGAAAATACGCCGGAAGAGAAAATATGCCGGAAGAGAAAATATGCCGGAAGAGAAAAATATTCCGGCAGAGAAAAATATGCCCGAAGAGAAAATCGAATTCTGGCAGAAAATTCCGGAAGAGAAAATTGAAATCTGGCAAAATATGCCGGAAGAGAATTCACAACATTTTTTTCAATAAAGTAAAAAATTTGAAATAAAATGCCAGTCGAAAAATTACCTGCTTCTTGCGGCCAGAACTGCCTTGACGGCACAAACTGGCTCTCTTGTGTCTCCGACGAGGAAGGTTACGTCGCAAAGTTCCGGCATACTTGCCAGGAACTTCATGTCGTCAGCGAGGCCGCTTTTGTTTTCAAAAGTTGAGTAATCCGACTCGTCGGTTACCCCCGACCCCGAAGCCTCCGGCATCGAGCCTTCACTTTCCTGAAAAAAATATTAATAAAAATAATGCTAAAAGAAGTATTCGAAATTTAAAAAAAATTATTATTAAAAATGTCTGAAATTGCCACTTATGCATTTAAATTTAAAGAAATTTTAATTTTAAGTCTTTTAAAGGATCCTAAATTAAAAAATTAAAAGCTTTTTGAACTTTTTCGAATTAAAATTGCTTTATTCGAAGTCTAAAAAACATTAAAATATTGCAAATTAGGAGAATTTAAACTTAATTGGGAAAAAAATACGCGGGCTATATGTGAGAAAATACAAAAATTCTTCTGAACATTTTTTTGTCTTGTCCAGTTTTTTAATTAAAATATAAAATTAAGTTGAATACAAAATTAACTTTCTTAAAACATTTTTGTGTTTCATAGTAACTATTGCCCTAAATAATAGAAATAAAAAATCAATTAATTCATAAAAATTGATAAAAATTAATGTTTTCTACACCTAATTTGTTTTTGTTTCAAATCACCGATTTTTCAGTGTAAAACTTTAAAATAACCTAGTGTTCTACGGAATTGTTAATGGTAATCTGACAAATTTTATAACTTTTTTTTTATTAAAAATGCAAATTTTCGATAGCAAACAATAAAAAAGATTTTATTTATAATCACCGATTTCCGCTGAAAAATATTTCCACCACCTTAAATTGTTAGAAAATGGAAAATCTTCTTTAAAAATTTATGAAACTTCTTGAAAATAAAATTAAATAAATAAATAAAAATAACCATTAACGACGCAAAACAATAACTTAAATTTTTTTAAATGATTAAAATGTGTGAATGCTACTTGAAATATATTTTTTTAAATTAAAAATACCTAGAAGCTATTAAAAATACTAACATAATCCAAGATTATTAAAATATTCTAAATATTGTTGATTTATAATGATTTTTGTTTTACATGGCCAACTTCTGATGTGAATCTCTAAGGTAAAAGAAAATTATTAAAAATTACAAATTACCTTTAAAATCAAATGATTTTTTTTAACTTGAAGAAGTAAACAACGTCAAAAATATCCACAAACTTAAATAGTTAATGAATTTTTAAACTTTAAATTCTAAATTTTGTAAATAAAATTGCCAATTTTTTATTTAAACCGCTAATATACCTAAAACTATTAAAAATTTTCAATCATGATTATTTTTATTTAAAAATGATAATGCCTGATGTAAGAGCTTCTAAAACATATTTTTTTTAGAAATTTCAGCTATTCTTCAAACGAATGAACATAAAGCAATTATAATATTTAAAATAATTTATTTGGTTAATTTAAACTTTTTAACTTAACGCCTAAAAATTATTTTAAGAAGAATAAATTCTTCTGAATTTGCACAAAGTTTTCGATGATTTTTCTTATTAAAGGGATTATTTGTAGATTTAATATTTGCTATTTTATATTTAAGTTATAGATTTTGCATTTAAACGATTGAAATTTTAAAGCAGTCTACATTTTAATAACATTTTATTTAATGCGCATCATATTCAATAATTAAAATTTGTTCAGACCTTGAAAATGAAACAATGGAAAATGTTCAAAAATTTAAATTCTAGGCATTGTCTTATAATTTTTTGTATTTTTTATTTATTTGTTTATTATATTATAATAAATTGAAAAACTTATATTCTGAAGAATTGAAAACGATTAATTAGAAGCTCAAAGTATTAAGCAATATGCTTTTTTAATTCATAAAAATTTAAAGCAGTATATATTAGCAAACAAAAATTTCAGCAGAGATCAAATTTAAAATTAAAAAATACGAAATTCAACAAAATAACTGAATTTTCAATAAAATAGATGAATTTTTAACAAAAATTTTAAAATCTTCAACCGAGAAAAATAATTTTCTACAAAAGGGACAAATTCTGAATAAAATAATGCATTTTTGAGCAATATAATTGAATTTTTAACAAGAAAAGATTAATTTAAAAAAAATGGAATAATTTAATTTTTAGATAAAAAGGTTAGTTTTCAAATGAAGAAAAGCGAAGTTTTAACCAATATTTAAATTTATAACTAAAGAGATAAATTTTTAACAAAAAGATGAATTTACAACTAAAAAAATTAATTTTTAGCCAAAAATGGAATAACAAAATTTTAAGTTAAAAAAAATTAACGAAAGAGATGAATTTTTTTAACAATTAGATGAGATTTTTACCAAAAGAGATAAAATTTTAAACCAAAACGACAAAATCTTCAACAATGTAAATAAATTTGTAACAAAATGTTTAAAACTTCATTAAAAAAGATGAATCTTTAAAATCAAATAATTTCCTGTCAAAAATACGAATTTTAACAAAAATGCATGACTTTTCTACCAAATAGTTGAATATTCAACTAAAAAAGATTAATTTTCAGTTTACAAAATTAATCTTCGGTACTAAAGAAATTAATTTTCAACAAAATATTTAATTTTGTAACCAAAGAGATAATTCTTTAACCACAGAATGAATTTTAAACTAAAAAGTATCATTTTTCATCAAAAAATGGAATAATAAAATTTTTAGTCGAAAAAATTGATTTTTAAATAACCTGACCAATCTTCAATCAAAGAAATCAGTTTTCGAGGGGCAAATGCAACCAAGATGATTAAGTTGAGCAAAAGACAAACAAATTTTCAAAAAATAGTTAAAACTTTAGTTTAAGTCATAAATTTTCAACTAAAAAAATTAATTTTTAACAAAGTAGTTTAACTTTTAACCAGTTAGTTAAATTTTTAACAAAATAATTAAACGCTCAACCAAAACAGAATTATATTTAACAAAACAGTTGCAGTTTTCATTAAAAAGAGACGAATTTTTTAACCAAAAAATCTAATTCAAGTAAGAAAATTTTTTTTAGTTCAGACAAATTTTTTCTAACCAAATTGTGGAATTTGCAACCCAAAAAGGCGAATTTTCAACTAAAGATATAAATCTTTAAATAAAAAAATTAATTTTAGACCAACGAGGTCAGCTTCCAATCAAATAGTAGAATTGGCAATAAAAAATATGAATTTGTGACTAAATAGTTATATAATAGAACTTTTCAATTTAAAAAACTTAATTTCCAATTGAAGAAAATGACTTTTTTTAACTAAAATACGAATTTTTTAAAAATGCGGCAAATTTCTTATCCAAAAAGACGCATGTTAAAAAAAACAGTTGAATTTTCGACCAAAATGATGAATTTTTAACCAAAAAAGATTACATTGTTACCAAACAAGTTGAAAATTTAAATTTTCATTAAAAAATGGAATAATTTAGTTTTCAGTTGAACAATTTATTTTTCAAACAAACAGATGAATCTTTGACTAAAAAGTAAATAAATTTGAAAAAGTTTAGTTCGACAAAGAACATTAATGTTAAATAAAAAAAAAAGGATTTAGAATAAAATAGCTCAACTTTCAATCAAGGTGATGAGTTAAATTTTTAATGAATAAAGATAAAGTCTCAATGAAAAACAGTTAAATCCACAAAAAGGACAAATTTTCATAAAACGAAGAAGCTTAATTTTCAACTTCAAAAAAATAAGCATTTAAAAAACACATTAATTTACAAACAATCAATTGCATTTTTAACCAAAATAGGAGAATTTGTAAACCACAAAGATAAATTTATAAATAAAGTTGAGTCTTTAGCAAAGAAGTGTTGTTTTCAACCAAAATGATGAATCTCTGATTTAAAAAATATTTTCAACTTTCATCCAATCAGTAGAATTTTAAATAAAAGCGATGACCTTTAAACAAAATAGTGTAATTTTTAACAAAATAATACAATTTTTCACAAAAGAGATGCATTTTGGACCAAAAATATAAAATTAGACTTTTCAATTAACAATAATTAACTTTTTAACAATAAAATATTACTTTTATACGAAAGGATAACTTCTGAATTTAAAGGAACAAATTTTCAATTCCAAAATATTGCAGAAGACTTTTCAGCTTAAAAAAGTTAATTTTAAACCAAAAACGATGAATTTTCAATTGTAAAGGACTAGTTTTTCTTAATGCAAAAAGACAAACGCTTACCAAAATAGTTTAATTGTCCACCAAAGAGAAATTTTAAAACAGCAAGACTAATTTTCAATAAAATGCATGACTTTTTAACCAAATTTTTAAATTCTCATTAAAAAAAGATGTATACTCCACCAAAAATATTAATATTCTACCATAGGTATGAATTTTAAACAAAATACATGGATGCTGAACAAGAAAAATAAATTTTTGACAGAATAGTTCGACCAAGAAGATTAAATATTGTATACATAATATTTATATATATATATATATTTATTATTTTATTTATTTATTTTTTTTATTTATTTTTAATTATTATTTTATTATTTATATTTTCTACATAATATTTTTTTGTATAGTTTCACAAATTTGCTACTAAGAAAGATTTTTCATTGAATAAGGAAAAACATTTTTGCCGAAATTGTGGAAGTTTCAAGCCAAAAAGGCAAATTTTCTACATAGGAGTTGAACTAAAAATATAATCGTAGAAATTTCATGTATTTTTCAAAAATTTCCGTCTGAAAAAGTTAAATTTTAGCCAATGAAGATGAATTTTATATCAAAAGATTAATTTTCAATTTAAACGAATAAATTTTCTACCCAAAGGACAAATTTTAATAATAAAAAGTTGGATAAATAGTTGGATTTTAAACAAAAGCAAGATTTTTCTTAACAAAAATATATGCTTTCTGAGCCAAAAATGTGACAGACTTTTTAATATCAAAAAGTTAACTTTCCACCAAAAACGGTAAATTTTCTACCAAAAGATAAATTTTCGATTCAACTGGAAGAATTTTCTATCCAGAAAGATTAATGTTTAAAAAAAACAGTTGCATTTTTAATTTTCGAACCAAGCATTAAATCTTCAACCGAAAAAGTGAATTTCTGCAAAAAATTAGTTAAGCTTTCATCCAAGTATTTCAATTTTCAACAATAAAAGCTTTTTCAATCAAGATAGGTGAATTGTAAACCCCAAATAATTGCATTATACTTTTCTTCTAATATTTTGACTTTTAATAATAAAAATATGACCCTTTTATTAAAAGATGAAATTTCAATACAAAAGGTTGAATTTTCGACCTTAATGATGATGTTTTCACTAAATAGTTGAATTTGGAACAAGATCAAGCATTTTTATCCAAAATATATTAATTGTAAATAACAAATTATTAAAGTAGATTTATCAATTATCAATTAAGGACTTACCAATTTAAGAAAGTTAACTTTTTATATAAAAAAAAGAATTTTGTATTAAAAGATTAATTTTTGATCCAAAATAAGGAATTTTAGACAAAAGGGATGAATATTTAAAAAAAAATAATTTTTGTCGAAATATCCAGTTCAATTTTCAGCGAAGTATTTGAAATTTAAAAAAATAAATCATTTTTGTCCAGATTATATTAATTGAAAACCACAAATAATAAATATAACTTTTTTATTGAAAGGCCTACTATAATTATTATAGTAGACTTTTCAATTTAAAGAGTTATATTCTAATGAAAAAGTAGAAATTTTCAATTAAAAGATGAATTTTCAATCCAAAAGGATAAATTTCCTATGCAAAATTACAAATTTTCAACAAAACAGTTGAATTTTCATACATTACGATCATTTTTTTGACTAAATAGTGGATTTTTTAATAAAAAATGTTATTTCTTATCCAGAAAGATGTATGTTTAACAAAAAAGTTGAATTTGCACCAAAGAAAGCATTTTTAACCAAAAATAGATCAATTCTGAACCATAATTAATTGCAGTAGAATTTGAAAGTTGAAAAGGTTAACTTTTAATAGAAAAATATGATTTTTATATTAAAAGATCAATTTTCAATCCAAAAGGATGAATTTTCTATTCAAGAGACAAATTCTTAACAAAATATTTGAATTTTCGACACAAGGGGATGCTTTTTTAAAAAAATTGTTGAATTGCCAACAAAATAAATTCTTTTTTAGAAAAATAGATTACTTATAAACCACAAATTTATACAGAAGACTTTTCTATTAAAAAAACGTGAACTTTTATTTAAAAAAATATTCTTGAGAGATAAATATTTAACAAAATGGATTTTAATTTAAAAAAAAACAGTTAAACTTGCAGCCCAGTATTTTAATTTTTAACAAAATAAAGTACTTTAAATCTAGATTTCAAATTTCCAAATTTCAATCCAAAAGGATGAATTTTCTTTCCAAAAAGACACATTTTTAACAAAACAGATGAATTCACGGCTGAAAAAGATGATTTTTTACTTGATAGTTGAATTTTTAACCAAAAAATAATTTTTTAACCAAAAAATATGATTTCTAAACCAAAAATATATTAGTAAATAATGATATAAAATTCACAGTTTACGGTTAAAAGTTAAATTTTTTTAAATGAGAAGTCTACTGTTTACTGTGAATTATATAGTTAAAAAATCATCTTTTTGTTTGAAAAATAAAACTGTTTGAAGAAAATTCATTCTTTTGGATTAAAAATAAAATTTTAATAGGAAAATCATATTTTTCTTTAATTAATTTTTTTAATTTGAAAAGTCTATTGTAATTATTTGTGGTTTATATTTAATCGAAGTTGGATTAAAATGCTCTATTGAAAATTCAACTACCTGGCTAAAAGTTGAAATAGTTTTTTACAAAGATTCTTTTTCATTCGAAAATTCAACTTTTTTGTCAAATATTTATCTCTCGTATTTCGTATATTTTATTAAAAGTTAACTTTTTTACATTGAAAAGTCTATTGCAGTAATTTGTGGTTTATAATTAACACATTTTGGTTAAAAATGCTTTATTTTGTTAAAAATTTAAGATTTATTCAAAAAATCAATGTTTTTGGTCGAAAGTTCAACTTTTTTGTTAAAACTTTGTCTCTTTGGGTAGAATTTTCATCCGTTCTAATTGAAACTTCATCTTTTATTAGAAAAGTAAGAATTTATATTAAAATGTTACCTTTTTAAATTGAAAAGTTTAGTGTAATTATTTTTCGTTTACAATTCATCTACCTTGATTAAAATTTTTTTTTAAATTCAATTAATTGGTTGAAAGTTGAAATAGTTTTTTAAAACAAATCATTTTTTGGTTAAAGATTCATCTCTGGTCGAAAATTTAACTTTTTTGTTAAATATTCATCTTTTTCGAAAGAGAGTCCGTCCATTTTTTTTTTAAATTCAGGTTTTAATCGAATAGTCCTATTATTGATTAAAAATTAACATTTTAAAATTGAAAAGTCTTCTGTATTAATTTTTGGTTGTTGATAGTCAATTTTGGTTAAAAATGCTTTATTTTGTTGAAAATTCAATGATTTAGTGAAAAAAATCTGTTTTGTTCAAAATTTGTCTTTTGGTTCAAATATTCATCCTTTTGGATTGAAAATTCATATTTTAATTTAAAAGTCATTTTTTTTAAATTAAAAGTTAGCTTTATTAAATTAAAAGTCCACTTTAACTATTTTTGGCTTATTATTCATCTATCATGAATCAAAAATTTGTTTTTATTGAAAATTTAAGTACATGGCTGAAAGGTAAACTAATTTTGTAGAAAAAATCTTTTTTTTTTAAATTAGTTTAAAATTGATCTTTTTGGATCAAAAACTTATCGTTTGGTAGAAAATTCACAAAATGATCTATTCAATTTCATAAAAAATATTACATTTCTATTAACAGATAAATTTGCAATCCAGAATGATGAATTTTATACCCAAAAAGACAAATTTCTCACCAAATACTTTAGTTTTCGACCAAAAACAATGATTTTTGGACTAAATCGTTCACTTTTTAACAAAATATAAGATTTTAAACCAAAATTTTAATAAAAAGGGTTAAATTAATTTTTATTTTAAAAAATAGATTAATTATAAACTAAAAATTATTCCAGGAGTCTAATAAATTTAAAAAAGTTAACTTTTTTTAAATGTGACTTTTCTATTAAAAATAAATTTTCAATGCAGAGGGATGACTTGTTAATCCAAAAAGACCAATTTTTAATAAAATAGTTTATTTCTCGACCAAAAACGATGATTTATTATTAAATCGTTAAATTTTCAACAATATAAAGCATTTTTATGAAAATTTTAATCCTGCAGTAAACACATTACAACAGACTTTCAATTTGGGTCGAATTTTTTATCTCAAAACATAAATGTTTAACGAAAAAGTTGAAATTTCGACAAAAAGATTTATTTTTAAATTTTAGATTAAAAATGGTATAAAAAATGAATTTTTATATCAAAAATATATTTAGTAGAAACCACAAATAATTAAAAGATACTTTTCAACTGAAAAACGCTTATTTTTATTTAAAAAAAAATAACTTTTCTGTTCAAACATAAATTTATATTGGAAAAGGATGAATTTTCTATCCAAAAAGATAAATTTTTAACAAAACAGGTTATTTCACAAAAAAACAATTATTTTTTTAATAAATCGTAATTTTTATCAAAATAATGCATTTTTAACCAAAATTTTAATTCTTTATCAAAAATATTACAGTAGACTTTTCAATTTGGGACAAATTTTTCATCCAGAAAGATAAATTTTAATAAAAAATGAAATTTGCGACCAAAGAGATTATTCTTAAGTCCGAAAATAAATTTTTATAAAAAAATATATTAATTATAAACTACAAATAATTACAGGAGAATTTTCAATTCAAAAGGAAATAACTTTTATTTAAAAAAAGATATCTTTTCTATTAAAGTATGAATTTTCTATCCAAGAAGACAAATTTGAAACAAAACAGTTTATATATAGAAAAAAAACAACAATATTTTTACCAAATCGTTGAATTTTTAACAAAATAAAACATTTTAAACAAAACTTTAATTCTCTATCAAAAATATTACAGTAGACTTTTCAATTTAGGACGAATTTTTAGTCCAGAAAGATATATGTTAAAAAATGAAATTTTCGATCAAAGAGATTAATCTTAAGCCAACAAATAAATTTGTATAAAAAAATATAAATTATAAACGACAAATAATTACAGGAGACTTTTTAATTAAAAAAATAAATTTTATTATCAAAAATATGACTTTTTTACAACATTTCGAATTTTCGACATAAAGCGATGATTTTTTTATTAAATTGTTGAATTTTCAACAAAATAAAACATTTTTAAACAAAAATTTAACCGAAAATAAAAAATATTACAGTAGACTATTTAATTTAGGACGAATTTTTTATCCAGAAAGATTAATGTTAAAAAAAAGATTGATTTCCAACAAAATATAGCATATTAAATTTAAAATACTAAAGAATTCTTAACGAAAAATTTAAAAGCATACATTTCAAATAAAAATGAATTTAATCTTAAATGAAAATAAACACCATAAATAAAAGTACCACACCCTTTTCTAGAATCCCAATAACTCTCTTTAATTAAAAAATAAAGTTTAGAAAAAATTGTTTCTGTAAGAAATTGAGATACCAATACTGAAAACGAAAAATGTAAATAAATTTTCTCTTAATTGTTAAATGAAAAACCTAGCATTTTGTTCGGAAACGAATAAAATTTAAAACCACAGAATGAAATAGTAATGGTAAAGTACCGACTAGTCAATTACCTGTTGCTCAGATCCCGGAGCCCCCTCGCTCGTCGGGCTGCTTTCGCCCCGATAAAACACTTTTACCTCACTTTAAGTCTACTTTTGATACACATAACAACTCGACACTAAATTCTCTCAAAAATTCACTTATCTCACATCAGACAGTCTGATTCAAGAGCCTACGTATAAAATCAAAATTTGATTCAATTTTCTCTATAAAAATAGACTCTGACAAAAAATGGTCTATACAAACAACTCTAAAATGGAAAATTTGAAAGTGGTTTCGAAGTAGTATACAAGTTTGATTTTCACAGGTCTCCCCTCACTGAGGGGCTCACGGAAGACGAAATCTGACCCTTTACAGGAAACCCTTCACAAGATACCCTTTACAGGAATCCCTTCACAGGATACCCTTTACAGGAAACCCTTCACAGGAAATTTTTTGAGTACCGCACACGTAAAAACTCGGCGTATTTTTTACTTTTGCTATTGAATGAGCTGGAAGACTGTACTTTAAAGAGGTCAGTCTATGAATGGGAAACGTGCCTAGGAGCTGGGAAGGGGCGCTTTCAGTCAGAGCACTTGGGTTCGATAGAGCTTCCACTCCCCTCATGATAGCTCTCATCAGCGCTTGCGTTGGGCTACACCCGATCTGGTGCGCCTGCCTGAAGCCCGGGGTACCTTAATCGAAACTTTTTCAAGGCAACCGATAGGGAGGAATCTGCTATTTGCTAATTATATATATTTCAGAGGTAGGTTGCATTTTTTCAAGGCAAAGGTTCAGGATGACTAAAGCTTGATCGAAAAATTGGGACATACCAATTTTGAAATTTTCTAACTTTCACTATCTTTCCCCTGAGCAATTTTTCACTTTCTCTGACCGTGATCGAGTTTTCGCTCAGGTTCAATTTCCAACGAAAGAAATTCATTTTCAACCAAAAACGATGAATTAAAAATTTTTTTTAACAAAATAGTTCAATTTTCAACGAAAGATACTAATTTTCTACTAAAAAAGATGAATTTTTAACAAAATAGTTCAATTTTCAACCAAAATAAAATAATTTTTAGCAAACAATGTTGAATTTTTAACGAAGTAAATGAATTTTCAATAAAATAGGTAAATTTTCAAAGAAAGAAATTAATTTTCGATCAAAATCGCTGAATTTTTAACAAAATAATTAAATTTTTAACGAAATAAAAAAATTTTTAATAAAGAAACTTAATCTTCTACCACAATTTAAGTTTTGAAAAAAATGCATAAATTTGTAAAATAAAAGAAAAAATTTTATCCTAAAATGGAATAGTTATATTTAAAGTACAAAAATCTGTGGTTAATTGTAAAAAAAAGAATTTTCAAAAAATCGATAAATTTTTAACAAAATAATTAAATTCCTAATGAATCTTTAATCAAAAAAGATTAATTTGTAACTGAATAGATTAATTTCCTAAAAAAATGAATCTTTGACCATAAAGATTGATTTAAAAAAAAAAGCAATTTTTAACAAAATACATATATTTTCAAGTAAGAAAGATAAATTTTCTACAAAAAAAGAAATATTTATATTTTCAAAATAAAAATTTAATTTGATACCAGAAAGACACGAATTTTCAACTAAAATGATAAATTCTTAACTAAGAAAATGAATTTTTAATCAATAAGATCAGTTTTCTACAAAAAAAGACCATAAAAATAGAATTTTCAACAAAATCGTGAAATTTTTAACCTGAGAGTTAAATTTTCAACTATAATTATAAATCTTCAATACAAAAAAAATAATTCAAAATGAAATAGTTCAATTTTTGACCAAAAAGATAAATTATTAACCATAAATATTTTAGTTCGAAAAAATTATTTTCGAGCAAAAAAAAGAAATTTTCAATAAAATCGTCAAATTTTTAATCAAAGAATTGAAATCGTAATTACAATGATGAATATTTATGAAAAAATTAATTTTTAACAAAATAGCTGAATTTTCCACCAAAATAATAAATTTTTAACCATGAAGATTAATTTAAAAAAATCTTTTTCAACAAAAGGCATGCATTTTCAAGTAAGTAAAATACAGTTTTAACCAAAAAAGAAATAGTTATATTTTCAATATAAAAAATTAATTTTAGAGCAACAAAAATGAATTTTCAACTAAAATGATAAATCTTTAACTAAAAAAAAATGAATTTTCAATCAAGAAGATTAGTTTTCTACAACAAAAAAGACTTTTTAAGATCTTTAATCCGAAATAGAATAATTATTTTTACAGTTTGAAACATTAATTTTTAACCAAAAAAACAAAGAAATGGCAATAAAATAGTTTAATTTTTAAACAAATAGATTAATTTTCAACAAAAAAGATTAATTTTCTACCAAAAAAGAAAACATTGAACCAAATTTAAAACAATTATATTTATAGTTAAAACAATTAATTTTGAACCATAAAATAGAATTTTCAACAAAATCGCTAAATTTTTAACCTGAGACTTCAATTTTCAACTATAATGATGAATCTTCAATAAAAAAATGAATTTAGAATTTTCCACTAATGAAATGAATTCAAAATACGAATGACAATTTTCTTTGGTATAGCTATATTTAAAATTGTTTAAAAATTAATTTTTAACCACAAAAAACGAATTTTTAACAAGATCGTTTTGGACCATAAAGAATTATTTAAATAAAATAATTTTCAAGAAAATGCATGAATTTTCAAGTAAGCAAGATAAATTTTCCACCAAAAAAGAAGTAGTTACATTTTAAATATAAAAAATTTATTTTAAAGCAGAAAAAAATGAAATTTCAACTAATATGATAAATATTTAACTAAAAAATTAATTTTTAATCAAGAAGATGTTTAATAAAAAATAAAATAATTATATTTAGAGTTTAAAAATTAATTAATAAACAAATTCAATTTTCCAAAAAATTATTAATTTTACATAAAAAATGAACACTTTCAACCCAAAACGAAACAGTTATATTTACAGTTAAAACAATTTTGAGACATAAAAATAGAATTTTTAACAAAATCGTAAAATTTTTAATCTAAAAATTAAATGTTCAACTATAATAATGAATCTTCAATATAAAGAAATGAATTTAGAACCAAATAATTGAATTTCCGACCAAAATGATGAATTATTAAACATAAATATTTCAGTTTGAAAAAATTAGTTTCTACACACAAGAGAATGAATTTTCCACAAAATAGTTACATTTTTAACTAACCAAACAAATTATCATTTTTAATGATAGTCGAATTATCGACCCAAGAAGGTTTTCTTTGGAATAGCTATATTTAAAATTTTTTTAAAATTAATGTTTAACCACAAGAAACAAATTTTCAACAAAATCGTCCAATTTTTAATAAAAGAATTAAATTCTTAATTTTAGTAATGAATTTTCAATTAAAAAAATTCATTTGTAGCTAAATAGTTGAATTTTCAACTAAAAAGATGAATTTTTGACCATAACGATTAATTTAAAAAAAAAATAATTTTCAACAAAGTACATGATTTTTATTTAAGCAGGATCAATTTTTAACCAAAGTTTCTTTCTTTCAAGATTAGTTTTTGAACAAAAAAGACTAATTTTTAAGAAGATACATGACTTCTAGAATAAAAAAGATAAATTTCTAGTTCAATATGGAACAATTATATTTTCAGTTTAAAACATTAATTTTTAACCACAAAAAACGAATTTTCAATCAAATGGTTTAATTTTTAACCAAAGAAATGAGTTTTCTACCAAAAATATTAATTTGTTAATGATGAATCTTAAAAAAATGAATTTGGAACAAAATAGTTGAATTTTTGATTATAAAGATGAACTATTAACCATAAAGACTAATTTTTCAAAAAATAAAAATTTCAACAAAATATATAAATTTTCAATTAAGCAAGATAAACTTCCAACCAAAAATGAAATAGTTATAATTACAGTTAAAGCAATTAATTTTCAACCACAAAAACGAATTTTTAACAAAATAGCTTCATTTTTACAAAAAAAAATGAATTTTCAAAAAAAATGAATTTGTATCTAAAAAATAATTTTCTACCAAACAGACCAATTTTCAGGAAAATAAATTAATTTTTCAGTAAACAAAATGATGATTTTGAATAAAATAAATTAATTTTCAAGTAAAAGATTCAATCTAAAATAGAATAGTTATTTTTATAGTAGAAAAAATTTATGTATAACTACAAACAAAAATTTCAATAAAATCGTTCAATTTTAAAACAAACAAATGGATTTTGAATTAAAATGAGGAATCTTTTTAACACACAAATAAAATAAAATGTAATAATTTTCAACGAAATTGTTAAAGTTGTAGGCAAAGAACTGAATTATCAAAAATAATGATTAATTTTCAATTTAAAAAATGAATTTATAGCCAAATAGTGGACTTTTCAAACACAAAGATTAATGAACCATAAAGTTTAATGTTCTTCTAAAAAACACGAATTTTGAACAAAATACATACATTTTCAACTAAAAAAAAATCAATTTTTAACAAAAAATTTAATAATTATGTCTTTAATTAAACAAATTAATTTTACATAATGAAAAACACAAGTTTTTGCCAAATCAGTTAAATTTTTAACCAAAGAAGTTAATTTTCCACTAAAATGAATCAAAATTAATTCTGGAACAAAAAATCTAATTTTGAACCAAATAGTTCAATTTTTCACTAGAGGAATTAATTGAAATGAATAATTATCAACATAATCAATTAATTTTTAAAAACGTGGTTGCTCTTTAAGGTAAGTAAATGAGTTTTTAACGAAAAATGTAATAGTTGGTATTTTCTAAAGAAAAAATATTTTAATTTAAAACCAAAAACGGTTAAATACAACCGGAGGAGGCAAATTTTCGAAACAATGATTGGCAATTTGCGATAAAAAGATTAGTTTTTGGCAAAACAGTTGCATTTTTAGAAAAAAAAAATTATATTTTTTCGACTATAGATGAATTATTAAACCAAAACGTAGGAAAAATTTTCGTGAATTATTTCAATTTTTTAAAATATTTTTAATCTTTTCTAAAGTTTCAAAGCTTCTAAATATATTTTAAAATGTTGCGCACGTTTCCTAAATTTTTTCAAATTCTGAAAATTTCTTTACATCCTTCCCGATAATTTTTTTTACCCATTTTAAATAATCGTTTGTAATTTTCTTAAATTTGTTGAAAAAACTATTATTAAATAATAACCTAAAAAAAATCTTTCAACTTTCACAGAAATCTTAGGAAATTCTTTATTTCCGTGAAAACTTTCAAAATTCTTAAAAAGCTTCTATAGTTATTGTCCAAAATCTTTGAAAATCTACATCTAGTTTTAAATTTCCCCAAATATTTTCAAGTTTAAAATTATTGTTGTATCTTTCTGAAACTTTAAAATATCTTTTAAACTTACTCGATTTTTTTTTATTTTGTAATTTATCAACATTGAAAAATTAGTTTTTTTAATCTTTCACACTGTTCAAAAAATTTGAGCAAATCTTATGAATTTTAGAATTTTCTTCAAATCTCTTTAAAAATAAATTTTTTAAATAAACAATTATTCAAAAAAATTTCAAATCTCTCTAGGAAATTCTTTTATTTTCTTGAAAACTTTTCAAATTCCTCAAAAGCTTCTAAAGTTTTTGTTGAAAATCTCAAAAAATCTAGATTTTATTTCAAATTTTTTGTAATCTTTTGATGTTTCAAAATATTTATAAATCCTTTTAAAACTTACAAAAAATTTTTTAAAATTTTTTAATTGTGCAAAATTGATCAATTTTCCTTTAAAATCATAACATTTAGAGATTGGAAATAATCATTACTTTTATAATTCTTCTCAATTTTTTCTTAAAATTAATTTTTTAAATATACAAAGATTTTCAAACTTTTCAAAGTTCCCAAGAAAATGCGTTTATGTTCTTGAAAACTTTTCAAATTCCTCAAAAGCTTCTAAAGTTTTTGTTCAAAATCTCAAAAAATCTACATTTTGTTTGAAATTTTTTGTAATCTTTTGATGTTTCAAAATATTTGTAAATCTTTTTAAAAATTCTACATATATTTAAAACTTACATTATTTTTTGTTAATTTTATAAATGTGGAAAATTGATCAATTTTCCTTTAAAATCATAAAATTTCGAAATTGGAAATAATCATATGAGTTTTAGAATTCTTCTCAATTTTTTCTTAAAATTAACGTTTATAATAAAAATTCATTAGAAATTTTGTCCTACAAATAAAATACTTTCTAAGATCTGTAATCCAAAATGAAATAATTATATTTACAGTTAAAAACATGAATAAATTTTTTTCTCAATAAAATAGTTGAATTATTTTTAAACCAAAGGAAAACTTTTAACTCACAGTATATTTACAGTTAAAACAATTAATTTTTAACCATAAAAATTGAATTTTCAAAAAAAGCGTCAAATTTTTAACCAGAGAGTTAAAATTTCAATTATAATGATGAATCTTCAATACAAAAAAATGTACTTAGAACCAAATAGTTCAATTTTGGACCGAAGAGAGGAGTTATCAGCCATAAATATTTTAGGTTGACAAAATTTGTTTCTAAGAATAAAAGTACGAATTTTCAACAAAATAGTTAAATTTTCCACGAATGAAACGAATTCAACTTTCATAATTATAGTTGAATTTTCTACCAATGCAAATTTTCTTTGGAATAGTTATATTTAAAATTTAAAAAAATTTAATGTTTAACCACAAAAACAAATTTTTAACAAAATCGTAAAATTTTTAATAAAAGAATTAGAATCCTAATTATAATGATGAATTTTCAATACAAAATTTTTTTCAACCAAACAGTTGAATTTTCCTTAAAAAAAATGATTGTTCGACCATAAAGAATTATTTAAAAAAAAATGCATGAATTTTCACGTAAGCAAGTTAAATCTTCAACTAAAAAAGAAATAGTTATATTTTCATTATAAAAAATTTATTTTATTTACTCAGTTTATTTTGTTGAAAACTTCCCGAATTCTTAAAAAGCTTCTGAAGTTTTTGTTCAAAATCTCAAAAAATTTACATTTTGAAATAAATTTATTTTAATCTTTTGATGTTTCAAAATATTTGTAAATCCTTTTAAAACTTCTACATATCTTTAAAACTTACTAAATTTTTGTTTAATTTTGTAATTGTGCAAAATTGATGAAATTTCCTTTAAAATCATAAAATTTCGAAATTGTAAATAATCATATGAGTTTTAGAATTCTCTTCAAATTTATTCCTAAAACTATTTTTTTAAATAAAAATCATTAGAAATTCTATCGGGAATCTGAAGAAATTTTTCATATTCTTTTCAAGCCTTTCGCAATTTTTAATAACCATACTTGTACAAAGGATAGCCAATCTTATAAAAAATATTTGACTATATTTCGGAACGACGAGACACTTCGATTTTATATTTATTTCAACGTGCTGGAAATTTACTTAAATAAAAAATTTTATTCTGGTGATAAAATGAAAAAAAAGTCTTGACGACCTTATGAGAATGATAGAAAGGACATTGATGAATATCTGATATTTCTTTATGCGGCTTTATTTGAATTGAAAAGGAAATATAATATCGAAAGTGAAGCCCTTGCCAGAAGGAGAAATCCAGGTCAAGCTCAAAATCTATCCCCCTAGGTTGGAGTCATTCATGTTTGTATACAAAACTTTCGTCTGACTTCAGGGTCCTCCCTCTTCTCCCAACAAATCAATATCTGTACCTGGTGACCCTGCAACAAGTAGCACGAAGTCTCGTGATCTGGAACAGTAAAATCATCAATGGCGCACGAAAACCAGTCGAAGGACGCGTTCTTTTTTCCTTTCATAATCCCTCTTTCCTCTAGCAGGAACAGGATCGATTACATAGAAAAAATGCTCATTCATGATAGTTCTTTTTCTCCATGCATTGCTTTTATCAAGTATTATGTCGCTCAAGGGCGTTGGAACCAGAACCTAACCTCAAAATTGAATTGCCTCATTTTATTCAATAAATAGTAAAATTACATTTTTGCTATACAAGGGCCATCCATATATTTGACAACACTTTTTTGTATAATTTGTTAAAAATACCTGTACAAGAACCTGTATAGATACCTGTACAGTGTACATAAACCTGCAGAGGAACCAGCACATGAACCTGCACAAACACCTGTACAGAAGCCTTCACAGAAACGTGTGCAGGAACCTGCACTATAAACTGTAGAGAAACCCGGAGGGAAACCTGTACAGTGTACAGGAACCTTCAGAGAATCCTGTACATGCAATCTTGACGGTTACTGTGCAGGAATTTGGGGCAGGAAACTACATGATTCTGCAAAGAACCTGCACCGACAAAGGAACGTTTGAATTAACCAGTAAATGTTTCCGTACAGGTTCCTTTGGAAAGTAAATTTAGGCGTGGGATCCTGTACAGAAACACGTATAGGTTCCTTTACAGAAAGCCATCGCGAAACTTCATGCCGCTTAGAGCTGTAAAGTTTCCTTCGTTTTATTCCCATGAAGATCGAAATCAATATCCAGAGTGCTATATCTATTATAATCACTACTAACGAACCCTTGAGGATTAGTTCCTATAAAGGTTCATGTATAGGTATCTTAGCAATAGGTTCCTCTATATGAACCCGCGTCTCAATTCACTCTGTGAAGGAACCTGTACAAAATCATTCCAAGGTTAGCTTGTATACAGATTCTTCTGCAGGATCATGTAGAGTCTCCTTCCCCAAATTCCTGCACAGGGAGCTCCAAGATTACTTGTACAGGGTCCTGTGCAGGTTCATGTACACGAACATGTGCAGGAACCTCCGAGGTTCCTGCACAGGATTTTTATGGTGGGCGTAAACAGAAATGTTACACGAATGTGTGACCGTAAATAAACCGCACAGTCACCGTTCCATTCACTGGGGCCACTAAGGTATATTTTCATTCTTTTTTAAATAATGAATTAATAAATATAAATATCAAGAAAGACAGAAATAGTGTTGTTACTTTATGGTCACACAATTGCGTAAAAGTTCCGTTCACTTGGTCCGCTAGGGGTACATTTTTTTTCTTAACTATTGCATTTCTAAAATTTGTAAGTAATTTTTATTGTTTAATATTGATTTGTGTACATGTATAGGTACAGGTGCAGGAACATGTGCAGGAACCTCCGAAGTTCCTACACAGGATTTTTCAGCTGAGCGTGAACAGAACTGTTACACAATTGTGTGACCGTAAATAAACCACACAGTCACCGTTCCAGTCACTGGGGCCGCCAAGCTATATTTTCATCCTTTTTAAAATAATTAATTAATAAATATAAATATTCAGAAAGACAGAAACAGTGTTGTTATTTTATGGTCACACAATTGCGTAAAAGTTCCGTTCACTTGGTCCGCTAGGGGTATATTTTTTTTCTTTACTATCGCATTTCTAAAATTTGTAAGTAATGTTTAATGTTTAATATTAATTCGTGTACATGTATAGGTGCATGTGCAGGAAAATGTGCTGGTACCTCCGAAGTTCCTGCACAGGATTTTTCTGGTGGGCGTAAACAGAACTGTTACACCATGGTGTGACCGTAAATGAACCGCACAGTCACCGTTCCATTCACTGGAGTCGCTAAGGTATATTTTCATACTTCTTTAAATAATCAAATAATAAATATAAATCTTCATAAAGAAATATGTAAAAATATAAAAAAGCGTTAAATTCAATCTGAAATTTTAAATAAATTTAAATCAGTACAAAATATGCCCTAGCGTGATGGCCACTATTGCGTTAGCGTTTTGTTCACGCGGTCCGCTAGGGCATTGTGATAAATTGAATATAAAATTAGATTATACAATCTTGTGAAGTCTTTGAACAAATTTACAAATTATGTATTTTTTATATAATTATATAAAACAAATCTTAAAAATTTATAAATAAATGACTTAAGTTTTATATATTTTCATTTCTTGATTATTCTGTCCTCAGATCTAGAAAAGTAGATCACAATTTCGAGAATTCTGAAAAAAAACCTATTTTTATTTACATTTTTTTAAATACCTTCAAGTCATTTAAATTATCTAAAATCTTTGAAAATACTAACAAAATTCCGCCAATAAGGCTGAAATTCCTTAAAAATTCTTTGAAATATTTTGAAATTTCAACAATCTTCTTAAATTCTTTTGAATATTTGAAAAGATCCAAAAATCTTTCAAATTCTTTTGAATCTTTCAAAATTTTAAAATTGTTTCGAAGCACTTCGAAGTACTTCAAATTGTCTTTAAATATTTGAAATTCTTGTAAGTTCCTCAACTGTGGTGAATAGTTTCTCTGGAATTTTATAAAAATATTATAAAATCTCTGGAAACTTCGTGAAATTAGATCTAATCTGATAATATTCCTTTAAAAAAATAATTTTCTATGTCATTCTTGAAGATCTTGTAAAATTCAGTAAACTAATGTATTTAAGAAAGAGTCCTTTACAAATGGAATAAAAGAGTTACCGATTTTTCAACATAAAAAATCAATTTTTAATCAAGGTTTCGAATTTTCAAACAAAAATCTTAATTTTAAACGAAATATTTAAATTTCTTAAAAGAAAGATTGATTTGAAAATAATGTTGTTCAAAAACGTGATTTTTTAACCAAATTTGGGATCTTTAACACAGTAATTAAATTGTTAACAAAATAGTTTCATTTTTCAACCGAAAAGAAGAAATTATAAATAAATTTCGATATATCAGTCTGAAAGGAAAAAACAGTTTATCCTAATTAGTTTATTTTTCTACTTAAATAAAAGAAGAATTTTCAAGTCAAGAAAAAATAAATTTTCAAAAACTTTGGAAAAGTGAGATTTTCAGATTAAAAAATATTTTTGAACAACAAAAAACGAACTTTCAACATATAAAAAATAAGTTTTCAACTAAGGAGATAAATCTTTAATCAAAATAATAATTTTTTAATAAAGCAGCGGAACTTTTACTTAAGTAGTTGAATATTCAATTTAAAAATATTAATTTTGTACAAGATAATTGTACTTTTAACTAGAGATGTTACTCTAATGTTTGTATGCGTGAAGTGAATGATTCAATTTTTAAAAAACAAAAAAAAATCAAGTTTCTTTTCAAAAAATTATATTTTTTTCGTTTCTTAAAATTTTATAATAAAATAGTAGATAATTCAAGCAAAAAATATTTCAATTATAAATCAAAACCAGTTGAATTCAACCAAAAAATATAAAATTTCAATAAAATAGATAAATTTTCAAGCAAAAAAAAAAACGAATTTCCT
>JAWWLR010000148.1:32054952-32065125 GCA_035041075.1 Acraspis erinacei | reverse complement strand
GGCGAAAATGGTGTAAGGAAGGATTGGTGTTCTCAAATATCAAGACATAACATAAAAAAGGTCGATTTATTCCAGGAAAATGCTTGCACGTTATTATATTATTCGGAAAGTCTCCAATTCGGGAATTTTACAAAATCGGGATTTTTGTATTTCGATAATTTTATGAACTTACTTTTTCGTGAGAAGGGAGAGCAAGAGGAGGAGGAGGAGGAGGAGGAGGATGAGGAGAATGCGAAAATGCTTTAAGCAAGGATTGGTAATATGAAACATCAACATATAACATAAAACAAGATCAATTTATTTAAGACAAATACTTGCACGTTATCATATTATTCGGGAAGTTTCCACTTCGGGAATTTTCCAAAATAGTGATTTTGTATTTGGATAATCGTCTTTGCCATCGTTTATCTTATTATACGCTTGAAAACTAAAAGCCAAAATGGAAAATTTGTAATGTAATTTGGATTGTTTCATACTGAATTCAATATGGTATTTGCATTAAACTTATTTTAGAGAATTAATTCCCTTATTTTCGTTAAAAATCGCCCGACTTTCTCTGTTTTGAGAGGAATTGGGGCTAAGTTACGTTTTCGTGAGAAGGGAGAGCAGGAGAAGGAGAAGGAGCAGGAGGAGCAGGAGGAGGGAGAGGAGAAGGAGCAGAAGCAGGAGGAGGAGGAGGAGGAGAAGAAAATGATGTAAGGAAGGATTGGTGTCCTCAAATATCAAGATATAACATAAAACAACATCGATTTATTTAAGACAAATGCTTGCACGTTATCATAGAAGTTCGTAGTAATGATGATAATGATAATCATATTCATATATACATAAAATAAGGCACATTTGATATTACATTAATCAAAACGCGACGCTAATCTCGTTGCGTTGTCATATGTCACTTTCTCTTCGATATGCTACATTTTTACTAAATGTAGAAAATGTCATTATTTATACATACACATTAGGTATAATATATGTGTGAGTTTACAAACTTCTTCTCTACTCTCCTTTCCCCTTCATGATATCAGGTTTACTTTTAATTCCAAGACCAACCTTGAGACTGGCACTCAATCTTGGCCAATTAGTGACCAATTGTTAATAACAAATAAGATTCATCCCTGTACCTTTTCTCACAATTTTATACTTTGCAACAAATAGCGACATTAGTACTGGAAATCGATTGTAATATGTTAATAACAACTAGGATCAGAGCCACTAATAATAAATCGTACCTATCAGAACATTCACATTTTCTATCTTTTTTTCATTCACTCTCTAAACTTTCTCGAACATATTTAGTGCGATATATTCACATGCTCTGCTTAAATTGAATAAAAGCTAGTTACACACAGAACTTGAAAAACTGGCACGTATTTTAATTAGGTTGTAATCATTACAAATACCCAATATCTTACAATTTAATAGAAATTAAATAAATAGAGGACAGTATATTGTAAACATTATTTAATGACTGATAATCTGCGGAGGATAATTTCAAAATATAAAAAGGGATATTTCAGAATTAATTTGATTCAGGGTGGCCGTTTAAAATTTAAAAGTCCGAGTAAATGAATTTAGAAAGTTCGGATCCTTAAAGTTAAAAAAATTTTGATTTAAAGTCAAAAATTTTTAATTTTTGAAAATGAATGATGAATTTTGTCTTGATTCAAACATTTTATATTATTTAAAATGTACACTTTTCAATTTAAGAGTTTTTAATTAAATCCAGGTAACCTGTAGAATTTCAAAGTTTATTATTTAAATATACTCACTCCGAATTATTTAAAAAATAACAAATAATTTTAATTTTTCTCGATATTATAAGACATTTTTTTTATCTTAAAACCTATCAAAATTCATAAATAGCTTAAAATTTTTTCTTTCTAAATCTTTACAAATCTACGTTTTGTTGGAAATTTTTTTTTAACTTTTTAAGTTTTATTATTAATAATTAAATAATTTAAGAAAAATAAGAAAACATTTTTTTAATTTTTCAAAAAAATAAATATCTTTGAAAGGATTAGAGTGTCCCTAATGTTTTTCAAAAACCTTGCATAATTTCAAAAATTGTCTTAAAATCTTTCAGATTACTTTTTGAGAATTTGGAAAATCTTGTAGAATCTTTTCAAATATTCTCCCCAACTTAATTTTAAAACAAATTAAAACTTTTAATTATCTTCACAGCTAACTCGAATTTTTTCAAATTTATTTTTAATAATGAAATAGTAAAAGTTAATAAATAATAATAAATTATTTTTGAAATGTTGTAAAAACTTCTAATATCATTAGAAAAATAACTAAAAATTTGCTTACACTTTTTTCGAAAATCTTGAAAAATTACAAAAATAAACTTAATTTTTTAAATAAAAAATCATTTTCATTTTTTCTAGGAATTTGAAGATATTTTTTTTCTTTTAAAATCATTTCAAGTTTTACATTAATTTTAAATCTTTTCCAAAATTTTAATTATCTTCTTAGCCTTCTCGAATTAATTATTTAAATTAATGGTTGTTCAATTTTTATTGATAAATCAAAATTTTCTTTTGGCTTGAAATATTTTTAAATATTCTCATATAATTATTTTAAAAAATTAAAAATAACTTTAAATTTTTCCAGAAATATCGAGATTTTTTTTATTATTTTAAAACCTTTTAAAAATGTCAAACAGCTTCAAAAATTAATCAAAAATTTTTAAAAACTCTACATTCTCTGAAAAATGTTTTCCAATTTAAATTTAGTGTAGAAATTAAATAAAAATTCTTAATATATTTTAAAGTGCTTCCAATTTTTCATCATTTTTTTATATCTACTCGAACATTTATTTAAATTATTAAATATTCAATTATTATTTATACATCAAAATTTATTTTGGTTTTGAAATATTTCAAAATAAAAAATATATTCAAATTTTCCCCGAGATATTAAGAACTTTTTTTATTTTCTTAAAATCTTTCAAAATTCCTAAATATCTTCAAAATTTTTATTCTGCAATCTTCAAAATTCTAGATTTTGTTTGAAATGTTTCCAAATTTTTAATTATTTTTGAATTTTTTTAACTTCTTAATACCTTTTAAAATTATTCCAATTTCTCGTAAAATTTTTAAAAAATCCTGCAACATTAAAAAAAATGCCTTTTAAAATCTTCTAGATTTTTTTTGAGGATTTTAAGAATCTTTTTAAATATTCCCCTAAAAATAATTTTTCAAAATAAAAAATCATTTAGAATTTTCTAAGGAAACATGAAATATTTTTTATTTTCATGAAAAATTAATCCAGGATTTCTATTTTAAAAATGTTGTTTAAAATTGTTTACCTCTAATTATCTGATTCATGATTGATTTTTAAAATGAAAATTCAAATTATGAGCATTAACTAAATAATTGTTCATTTCATTTATTAAAAAATGTGAATGAAAACATTTAATTATTAGTTTTATTGCAATTATTTACTTTTAATTTTAAAAACAATTTATTTATTTATATTAACGTTTATCAACTAAAAATGTTGTTAGAAAATATTTACGATTTCAAACGCTTTTATTCTTCAATTGTTTAAATTTTTGGAACTGAATTTTAAATCTCTTAAATTAAAAATGTAAGCTTAAAAATCGACATTTTCTCAAGTAAAGATTTTAGAATTTGAATCAATTGAAATCGAACTTATTTTCTATGTGTACAAGATTTATAAAAAAAAGAAAAAAGCAAGACAATTTTTTATAAAAATTGTGATATTTCAAATAATCGATCTTTTTTTGGTTTTAAAAATTTCAAAATATCTCGGGCTTTTTCCCCGGTTTTCCCGATTTCCGGGTTCAGCGGCCACCCTATTGATTTCTCCATTGGAAAATTTTATTCAAAATACAAGAACCTCATTTCATATGTAGCTCTGAAACACCCGTTTATCAGCACTTTTTAAGACTGCATCGAAATTCAGAATACCAAATTTAATTTTCTGCGTTGAGCTATTTTCCACCATGGCTGTGTAAATAATTTTTTTTAAAAATTTAATCTTAAAAAGTACCTATACAAGAAAAACCTTATTAGCGATACTTTCAATTTTAATTTTTTGATCATTATGTGTCATATTAAGAAAAAGATTAAGGAATAACAATGCGAAATAAAATTATTTTTAAGAATAATTACAAGTCAATAAATTGCATTCACAGAACATGTTTTCTGTCTGTTATATAATCCTAACTATCAGATAAATTCCAAATCTAGCAATGGATCATAATTTATTACTAACAGATTCGTAAAAAATAAATAACTTTCACACCGGTTTAAACTTTAAAATAATATGATTGTAATAATGGTTAGGGCAAACCTCCCTACAGTGAAAAATGCAACCTAAAGTGGATAGGTGAGCGTGGTCCTATATCGGCACAGTAAGAGTTTTTGTCGAAAACAGAAGGTAAAGAGGATTTATTGACGCTCTAATGCAGCGCAAAGCTAATAAGTCGTTTTTCGATATTTTTAACATGGTCGTCCTAAATCGGCACCCTCTCGCCCTGAGACGGCACGTACTTTTTTTGTTTACATACAAGAAAATTGGCAGGTTATGTGGGTTTTATGAGGAAATCCACAATTTTAAACCATTTAAAATGAAAAAAACATGTAGAATAATGCCAAACTTTATTTATAGGATGGAAAGATTTCTCCAGCACAATAACGAAAAAAGTAAAAAAAGTCACATGGAATTGAATCACAAAAAAAGAAGACCCGAATAACAGAAAAATTAAAAGTGCCGACTTAGGACCACATGCTTGGTGCCGACTTAGGACCAGAATAACAAATTAATGAGCTTCTCACGCTGTGATGCGAAAACTGAAGTGAAATTTTTCAGCGGCTTATCCTCCAGTGCCGACTTTGGACGACTCTACCCTAATGGTTAATTAAAAATACCAATGAATGTAAAAAAATTAAATTAATTTAATCAATAGTTATGAGAAGATACCTGTTAATTATTTGAATTAAAAATTAATTATTTTACACTCTAGGATGATTTCCCCTATTTACGTTGCCGTTACACAATTCCAATTATTTACTAGTTAATTTGATTTGGCAGTATTTGTAAGATAAACACACATTCTCCATAGAAAACTATGAAGTCGGTTACGTTTTATACAATTAGGTATGATCATCATGACTATATATATTTTTTTAATTTACAATTATTTATTCAATTTTTTTATCAATGATCACATTTTCAGAAACCAAGTCAATTTGATATAAAATGCTGTAGTTGTAACTTTGACATTAGGGGGGGGGGGGGCGAAAAAATATTTTATTTGTCTTTTTAAATTCGGAGGGGGTCCAAAATTTGTAGTTTTTTTGGTACCCGAATCTTATATAAAAACTTGTGGATAACAAAAAAAAATGTGAGCGTATCGACGATTAAGCTGAAAATAACGAATAAAAGCGAATTTTTTGTTATTTTAGTATGAACACAAAATTTTTAGTAAATTAAAATCTTTCTGAAAATTATTATTTACAACAATAATTCTTTAAAAATTATTAAAAATAATTCATTAATTTGACCAATAATTCATTAAAATTCAATTTTTATCCCAGAAAAAAAGTAAAATAAAAATATGATTTTCTCCTTTTTTTCAAATTAAATAACACTGAATCATTTATGCGATTTTTTAATTGCTAAAAATTTTTCAGAGGATAATTGTAGTTTCAAATACTAATCTTGAAACTATTTTCATCTATAAAAAATTAATTGTTGACAATTTTAACAAAAAATGCACTATTATTTATTATTTTTTAACTTTATCGTCCACTTGCGCACATAGAATTTTTTTCCTTTTTTGCCGTATTTGAAATTAATTAAATTTTTTATTTAATCTGCTTGACAAAATGATGCAAAAAATAATTTCTGTTAATTAAGGGATGTCTGAAAAATTTAAAAAATAAAATTTGCGACACTGTAAAATTTCCGAAAAAGAAAATATTTGAAATAGAAGATTAAGGAAATTATAAAATTGCCGAAATATAATTCCAGAATAATTTATAATATTACCGAATTTTTAAAATCCTGAATAATAATATTTTCCACAGATAATTGCCGAATTATAAAATATCTGATCCTACAAAATTCCCGAGATTATAAAATTATTAAATTCAAAAATAAAAAATATTTTTTTATAAATTATATTTCGTAATTGAAAACAAAATAATAAATTATATTTATTCATTAAAAATAAAATAATGAAATATTTTATTTGAAATCTCTTTTCCGATGTTCAATGTATTGCATTTTTTTTTAGTTTGACATAAAAATAACTGAAAAAAACATAGTGCGAACATAGGATTTTTTTCATTTGAACCCTATTTTCACAATAATAAATTTTTTCATTTAATCATCCTTACAAAATGATGCGAAAAATAATTTCTGTTAATTAAGATATGTCTGAAAATTTGTTTAAAATAAAATTTGGGACACTTTAAAATTTCCGAGAAAAAATATTTGAAATAGAAAATTAAGGAAATTATAAATAATTGCCGAATTATAAAATATCGGCCACTGCAAAATCCCCGAGATTATAAAATTATTAAATTCAAAAATGAAAAACTCTTTTTTAATGAATTATATTTTCTAATTGAAAACAAAATAATGAATTATATTTATTCATTAAAAATAAAATAATAAAATATTTTATTGATTTAAAAATATATTTAATATATTTATTTATATAAAAGCAATAATTTTTTAAAATACATTAAATATAAAACAATGTCTTCTACAAAAATATGGCCGTTTTTTCATAAATAAATAATATTTATTGATAAATAGTTTTTTAAATTGTTTATATTTTAAGATTCTGTAATTTTTATCAAGAATCGCGAAAAAGTAATAAAATAATAACATAACAAGTTTTAAAACCTGATTTTTTTCGAAGTTCCTTTTTAGTTACTTATATTTTTTAACAAACAATTCGATTTTTGAGAAAATTTTGTGCAATATTTTTAAAATACTATCCACAATTTCAAACAAAAATTTTCATTCAGAAATATATTCTTTTCAATTATTTTTACTTTCAATTTGAGCAATAATTAAAAAGAAATTTCATAATTAAAATATTTTTTCTTTTATAAAAACAATTATTTTAATTGTTCATATCTAGGAATTTTATAAGTCGCCATTTTTTTAGTCCGGAATTTTATAATCCGGTAATTTTATAATTTTGGGAATTTTATTATCCGGGAAGTTATCAAATCAGGATTTTTAAAATTCAGTAATTATATAATTTCGGAAATTTTCTTTTTCGGAATTTTCACAAAATCGGGAATTTCATTTTTCGCAGACTTCAGCCATCCGATAATTAAATGCTCAAGTGAAACTATAAAACTATTAAAAATAACTTCTTGTAAGACATCAGAATCATAAAAAATATGTCATGAAAGCTCGTAAAAAAAAGTCAACGGAAAAACTTCCTTTCAAGAAAAAGCGCAAGACAGGTTGACATTAATGCGAAAAGAGACGGACACTTTTAGGAAGTATTAACAAAATGTAAACTTGGAAATGACAAAATGCGAATTTTTATATCAACTGAAGAAATATCAGTAAAAATAACAATCTAAATGGAGCTTTTTTTCGATGAAAAACTGAAAAAGAAAAAAAAATGTTCAAAATACAAAAACAGCATTTTTCTAAAAGTAGGCTATTTTAAATTCATTAGCAACGTCTAAACGAACTGGCATAATTCATATTTATTTTACATCAATGTACAAAGTCTGGCGTCGGAATGTTTCGCATTCTTTCCTACCTCAATATTCTTTATAAACTAGAATTCAAACACAAATGACCTTGGGGGCCGTACTTAAATTACGTAACGGATTATACGCCCTCTCTAAGACCCCGTAACAAAATATTTCTCCCCCCCCCCCTCCCCCAGCCCATATTGATGTACGTAATTTTTGTTTCCAGAAATGTTTTTCTATTTATTGTTAATAAAATTAGACAGGCTGTCCGAAAATATTTTCAAACACGCAATAAAGCAGTATTTGAGGCACAAATTAAAATTTGTCATATTTATTAATTTATTTTTAAAAAAAATGTCTTTTTTGCTATAACCCCGCAACTAAAAAGTGTCATACTTTATATTTCAATAAAAAAAGATTAAATTTATGAAAAAATGTAAACCAAAATGACGAATTTTTAAGAAATAAAAATTTTTCACTCATGAAAGAAATAAAATTTTTTCTAAATTGTTAAAACTCATATCGTCACGTCGAAAGGGGATGCACGGCCTGGTAGTAAACTTTCCGTTGTGCTGTGAGGCATTCCCCCCACCATGAGCGCCCCGCCCGAAACAAATAAAAAATGTTTAATAAATCAATTTTATATATTTTAACAGAAAAGCTAGCTATCTTTGATTAATGGAATAAAACAGTATTTCAGGCACAAATTAAAATTTTTTCATATTTATTAATTTATTTTAAAGAACAAATGTATTTTCTGCTTTAAAAGATGACTTTTTAACATAATACTTGAATTTTCAACAAACTAACTAAATTTTTAAAATATTAGTTGAATTTTCAACTCAAAAATATAACCCCACAACTAAAAAGTGTCATACTTTATATTAAATATATATATATGAAATTTATAAAAAAAAATGTAAACCAAACTGACGAATTTTCGACAAATAAAGATTTTTCAGTCATGAAAGAAATAAAAATTTTCTAAATAGATAAACCTTCAAGCCAAAATACGAGCTTTACCTACAAAAATTGAATTTTCAAAAAAAAAATGAATTCATTAAAAAGTTAATTTTTTACGGAACTGACGAGCTTTTTATCTAACAAAAATGAAATTTCAAACCAAACAAATTATATTTTTTTACCAAAAGAGGGGAAGACTGCAAAATCCCGAAAAATAAAATTCCCGATACTCTAAAATTCCTAAATTGGAAAATTCCCAAATAATGAAATTTGCGAATAATAAAATTGCCGAAAAATGAAAGTAACGAATTGGAAAATTCCCGAATAATAAAATTCTCAAATAATAAAATTCCCGAATTATACAATTCCGGCACTTAGTAATATTACCCAATTGAAAAAATCTCGAATAATAAAATTGTCGAATTATAAAATATCCGAAATGGAAAATTTCTTAATTTAACCAATTGTTATCTTTCCATAAATATATTCGATTAAAATAGATCCATTTTCTAAAAAATTGTTAAAATTTGAATCAAATATTTGAATAATCAAGCAAACAATAATAATTTTTAACTAAAAAGTTGCACTTTCATAAAGAAAATTAAACTTTTACGAAAACAGATGAATTTTTAAATCAAAAAGATCAACTCTCTACCATATAGTTGAATTTTTATCCAAGAAAGATGAAATTTTTACGAAAACTGATCAGTTTAAAAAAAACGACAAACTTTTCAACATGAAAATATAAATTTTAAACAAAAAGTAAATTTCCTATGAATTAGTTAAATTTATAAAAAAGCAGTAGTATTTTCAAATGTGTACCTACAGTTTTATTCAAAGAAAATAACCGTTTTCTTAAAGCAAATTAATTTTTAATTCAAATTTTTTTTTAAGTTGAATTTTCATCCAGAAAAATTTTAGTTTTTTTTAACATCAAAATATTAAATTAAAAAAAATTACATTTTCTGAAAAATATTGAATTTTTCAACAAAATAGCAGAATTTTCAGCCAAAAAGGATAACTTTTCAATCAAATTATCGAATTTTCAATCGAACAGTTGCATTTTTATTCAAGAAAGATGACATTTTTTCTAAAAAAGATGAATAAAGAAAACTTAAACAAAGAAATTAAATTTTTATGTAACGAAGATTCTAATTTATTGTCCAACAAATTAATAAGAATTGTCAAAAATAAATAAATTTTCTGCTAAATAGACGAATTTTTAGCCAAAAAGCACAAATTAAAAAAAGTTAAATTTTAATGGAAAAAGATTTTTATTTACTTTTCAACACAAAAATACGAATTTTAACCAAAATGTAAATTTTCAAGAAAATATTTGAATTTTCAACAGCAAGAAAATATGAATTAAAAAAAAGATTAATGTGCTGCGAAAAGAATTGAATTTTTAACGCAATCAGATACATTAAAAAAATTTAATTTGCACCCGAAAAGTATGACCTTTTAAGGGGGGGGGGGTCTTATTGCATAAAAAAAAATTTTTTGC
>JAWWLR010000148.1:31987926-32005469 GCA_035041075.1 Acraspis erinacei | reverse complement strand
GTGGGGCCACACGGCAGAAATGAAACTTTGAGGAATTATTTTTAGAATTTTTCCTGAGCCATCATCATGACTTTTAAGGAGATCGCATAGTAAGAGACTGCGGAGAGAGAGAGCACATATACAGTTTGCTTAGTATGGCAGCAGTGGGGATATCGAAAAAAATGAATCTTTGGAGTAATTACAAATATCCGCACAAAAGGCAGACTTGAATAGAGAGAGAATAAATGTAAAGTACATCGTGGCAGCAGTGGGGATATGGAAGATGATTCTTTAGATAAATTGCAAAACGCTGCATAAAAGGGAAACGCAAATAGTTTAAATATATGTTTTGTGAGTATTTTGGCCTAATTATAATTTGTTGCGTTAAAAAAATGCGAAAAGGTTCTAACCCAAAAAAATCCTACTTTATACCGATAATTAGATATTTGCACAAATTTTTTGATTAACTTATTATTGTTTTGAGCAATGTTCACTTAGAATAGAGATATAAAATCCTGGTTTTAATAAAAATTTCCACTTTTCGTCCAATTTTCAATCAGAGTGCGGTATGTAATAATTTATTCATTTTTACAAACGTATTGCTCAAACAATATACTATTTCTTTTAATGATATTCTCTCAGTGTCTTGATAATTAATTTATTCTAGGAAAAATAATTTTTTAAACTAATTATTATGGTTTATATTATTCTCATTGCCTGATGGTAACAGGTTGCGGTTTTTTCTAAATTGTTTAACCATTTATTTGTTTTTCATTAAAAGTGACCTAATAATTATTTAAATATAGAAAAAATAATTGTTCCAAACAAATTATTATTGCTCATAAATCATAACTATCTTCATCTACATTATTTATTTTCCTATCCTATCCTATTTTTTCTAAAATAAAAAATCCAAGAAAAGCTCAACATTTCAGAAAAATGCGCAATCTTTTAGCATTTCTCTACGTTATAAAGCATAATAAATTGTTTAAACAATTGCGTTTGTTAACTTGCATTCATTATTACCTCAATTCGTAAAAAGTGGACAAAAATTTTAAGAGTTCAGATACAAAACTGCAAATGTTAAGCACTTATCTAAGAGAAAATACTTACTTGTAAACAATAATAAATTGTTTACAAAACCTTGTTTGTTATCTTGTATTATTTATTACTTCACTAAGTAAAAAATGGGTCAATATTAAAAAAATTTCAGAAGAAAGCGCAACTATCTGACATTAATAAATAAGATGATAGTTATAAACAATAATAATTTTATTAAATAATTGTTTTTACTAAATTTAATTCATTATTAACTGACTCAAAATAAAAAGTACACAAATACTTGAAAATTTCAGAGAAAACCGAAACTTTCTAGCACTAATAAAATGTAATATTATGAACAATAATAATAAACAGTAAAAACAATTGATTTTTTTTAACTTTAAATACTTACCTCACTCAAAAAAATAAAAAATTAATTAATTAATCAATTAATTTAATTAATTAAAAATTCCACGAAAAATGGGGAATATTTGAAAAAAACCACAACTTTTTATTTCTATTCTAATAGAAAATTGCAAAAAAAGATGTAAACAATTTATATAAAGGTATAATTATCAGTATAAAGTAGTATTATATATATTTTAAGCGCTTTGCAATACAATACATCGCAAAAGATCATTATTACCGCTAAAACACTCGTGAAACTCATTTTTTCACTTATGGGCTTTTTTGGGGCCCTATAAAACAGACTTATGGCGTTAATATTTAAAAAGTATTACTTTATTCGTATTCAGCTAATATTGTCGAGCCTGAATAAAATTTATAAAACCGTATTTTTTCGTATAGGAAATACGTGTTAAACTTCATGGGGTTTGAGCCTCATCCAAATTTAATTTTTTTCGAAACAAAAAAATGTATTTTTTTCTGTGGATTCGAACGAATTTCCGGGTGATACGGATAAGAATTCGAAAGAAAAATGTTGGACCATCCTACTGGACAAAAAGCGAATGGTCAAATCATGTTAATGGAAGTCAAAACTTATTTTTTGATCTTCAGTTTACTTCAAAATGAATGGCATATAAGTTCAATAAGGCTCGTTAAAAGAATGTTTTACAAAAAATTGGCATTTCATTATTTTAACTATTTTATATCTTATATTTGAAAATTTGAAAGTTAAATCTAAAGTTAATCCCTGAGCCGGTTTTAAATGCAAAACATTACCGACGCCGAGAACATTCTAAAGCTGAAGTGGTTTGTGTCTGTGCTAAGTTTTTAGAATGTTCCGAATGAAGTTATAAAAGTATTATACTATAATAAAGTATATAAAGTGTTATACTATACTAATTTATTTAATAATTAATAAGAATTTTACAATGTCTTGCAGAACATTCTAGAAACTTAGCATGGACACGAACCACTTCATCTATAGGATGTTCTCGAAGTCGATAAGATAACGATTTGTATTTAAAACTCGCCCAGCCCATGTACGTACGAAAAATAATAATTTTAATAAAAAAATTTTTATTGCATTTTTATCACTGTGATATCTTATCAATTGCTTAAAATATATATTTTTTCTTTTTTAAACAAATTTCTGTTTAAAAAATGATTGTAAAGATTTCAGGATATAACAAAATGTTAACTTAAAAATTGGAAATATTAGAATTGCAGAGAATCTCATACTCGTAAAAATGAGCCATTATCCATTAATATTAAACATTTTTCAAAAGTTGGTAAAAAAGAAGCATTAGTAACTAAAAATTATATTGCAACAAAAATTATCCAAGAAATGATTAAAAATATAATAAAAATAATTAGATTTCAAAAATTAAAACTTTTTCAAGAATTCAAGTTTTTCAGTTTTGTTCGCGGTTTTTACCAGAAATGGACCATTTTAATCAAGAATCATTAGAGTTTTAAGGTTTCAGGATTAATTTTACTTTATGTTATGATAGTATTTTTTGTCAGTATGTTTTTTTTTTAAATACAAAATTATGAAGTTTAAAAAAATATAAAGAATTTGTAAAAAACTTTAGGTTATGTTTATCATGGCATTTTTAATAAAAAATTATTAGATTTCAGATTAAAAATTCGCAAACAATTTACCTTTTACGGCTTTGTCAGTGTTTTTAAATTTTTAAATTTTAAAACAAAAACTATGATAATCTGATTTAAAAAATTTAGGATTTTCCCAGAAATTTTGGATTATGTTAGTGTTTTTCTTCAGAATTTGATCTTTTTAATTTTAAAAATGATATTTAAAAAAAATCACATATTTTAACAATTTTAGGTTATGTTAGCATTTTACACAAGAAAAATTGTATTTTAAAATAAAAATCTTTATAGAACGAACAAGTTTTGAAATGTTTACACAGTTTTATGGTTATGTTAACCTTTTCCACAGAAAATCGGGTTTTTAAAAAGAAAATCATTCTATTTTAAAGGTTCATTATTTTTCAGCAATTTTAGGTTAAGTTAGATTTTTCAATCATAAATGATTATTTTAAAACAAAAATCCTTATAATTTACAGATGATTTTAAATCTTGTAACAGTTTTAGATTATGTTAATTATTAAATAAGATACACAACTTTCAACAATTTAAGGTTATGATAAAACTTTTTACTAAAAATCGGTTATCGGTTTTTATTGTTGTATACCGGAAATCGGTACTTTTATCAACGAATAATTAAATTTCACAATACGCTAAACAGGATGAATTGTTTAATGTAATATTTTTACCACATAATCTAAAGGCAACTATATCGTCCTCTACACAGCATTTTTTTCGGAAAATGTTCTTGTTTTTTTTTTAAATGGAAAATCTGGTCTTTTTGCGCCTGTAAAATGCAACAGTTCTGCTTTCGTGTAAGCCTGACTGCAGTCTCCCGATCTTGTTTCAATACTTATGAAATTCTGCAAGTAACCATTTTCCTCGCTTAAAGGAATTCATAATTTATTAATATAATATAATACAATAATAAAAATATATAAGAATTATCCAAAAGCAAATCACTTTTTTCACCAAGACACCTCAAGTCAACACTTCAAATGAGAAAGAACGCACTTCTGCATAATCGGATATAATGCATGCGACGTAGTTTCATAACCAGATAGACGAAAAAGTTATTGAAAAGAAAATCACTTACGTTCATGTAGATAAATTAACTGTCCTCGAAAAACACAGTTTTCACAATTCTCACGTGAACACATTCTATACTTCTCTAAGCCACACAAACGGTATACTCGCAGATTTTGGTGAGTATTGAAACTAGATCGGGTGACTGCAGCCGGGCACACAGAATAACCGGCTAGTTCCATTATGAACCGTTTTTGTGACTTACAGGTATATATAATATGTTGACGTGAGAATGATGAAAAATGTGTTTTTTAAGGAAACAGTTAATTTAATATTTATAAAAATAAGTGATTTTCTGTTCAATAACTTTTCGTCTATCTGGTTTTGAAAATGACTCGTATGCATTATATGCGATTACGCTGACTAGTGTGATTCCTCACTTGAAGTGTTGACGTGAGGTGTTTTGGTGAAAAAAGTGATGTGCTTTTGGATACTTCTTATTTATTTTTAATAGTGTGTTAATATTATTGTATTACATTATGCATTCCTCTAAGCGAAAAAAACTGGGTACTTAAAGAAAGTTGTGAGTATTGCAACTAGACCGAATGATCGTAGCCGGGCATACAACGATAACCGGATGGTTGCATTATACAGGCGCAAAAAACACTTCATTTTTAATTACAAAAAAAAAAGACAAGAACATTTTTGAGAAAAAGCTCTATGTCGAGGTTAGTATAATTGCCTTTAGATTATGTGGGAAAAATATTACAATAAAAAATTCATCCTTGTAAAATTATTACGGATGTGACGAAAACCATGATAATTTAAGGGACCTTAAGTCATTGAAGTATAACTGAAGAAGAAATTTTTTTAAATTTGAAATTGAACATCTATATCTTAAGAATTTATTTAAACTAATTATTTCTCTCTTTTTTGAAACAATGTCAGTTAAAGAATATAATTTAACCTTGTAAATTTCAATTGTATTTCCCATTGATTTGACCATCCACTCTTTGTTGAACCACACACCAAAATAGGAAAAAATCGAAATACAAGAAAATACAATAAAATTAGGGCAACACACTTAATCAAATTTTTGTTTAAATCAAACAAATTCTTTCCTTGATATAGGGTCAAAAAATATTTGAATGATAGAAACAAATATTTGTTTGATTCAAACAGAAATTTTTCTGAGTGTATAAAAAAGAGTTTTAAAACAAAATTGAGCTGAAAAATAGAAAGAGCCTGAATTTCTCCACACCTAAATTTTATGGTTTCATATAACTTCGCAATTTCAATATTTTTCCATGCAAAACGAAATCTATGATGTGAAACAACCGTCATTGCGAGAGACAAAGCCATATTAACGAGTGCACTCTGAAGCATGGCCCTCCTCCATATCTCTTCGGCGCTCTTTCCATTTTTCCCTCTTTTTTATTTTTGGCCAGCGACTGTGCGCTTTCCATTTTTTCGATGAGAAAAAAAAACAGGAAACGGACAGCCTGTCCGTTGTTGACGGACCACAGTTACTTTTTCATATTTTATTTGACAAATATGTGAGATAACGATGCCTTTATAACGAATTCCAGCTACGAAAGCTTTGCTTTCATTTGTCGGAAATGTTGAATCTGGGATTTGAGAGCATTATTTGTAAATAAAGAGGGGGAAACAACTCCCAAAAATTCGGCCAAACAGAGGTGGATTACTCTGGATATGATCGGATTGCTATGGATTACTTCTATATATATAGAATTACTTTGGACCCGATTGAAGACTACAATTACTACAAATACTACAATTTTCAAATATAAATAAAATGTTAATGGGAAATGGAAGTTACATTTTTAATTTTTAAAAAACTGAAAAGTAAAGAATTTTCAACAAAATAGTAAAAAAATGTCAATCAAAGAGATGAATTTTCAACTAAAGTGCAGAATATTCAACTAAGTTGAATTTTCAACTAAAAAAATCTTTTAATCAAAATAGTTTAATTTCTACTGAAAAATATGAGGTTCTCACCAAAAATAACATAATTAAATTTTTAGGAAAAAAAACGAATTTTCAAGAAACTAATTAAATTTTGAAACCTAAGAGTTAAATTTTCGACAACAATGATGGATCTGAAACTAGAAGAGTGCAGTTTTAGGTATAAAAATAAATTCGCAATCAAAAATCAACAATTTTTCAACTAAAATTCAGAATTTTAAGCCAAAAAATAATTAATTTTGAACCAAAAGATTAAATTCTATCGAAAAAAGCGTATTTTGCACAAAAATAATGAATTTTCCAACAAATGGTTTAATTTTAAAATAACAAAAAATTGAATCCGAAATTGAATACTTACATTTTTAATTAAAAGTAGAATTTACTGAAAAGAATGTATTTTTCAACAAAACTAGTTAAATTTTTAACCAAAGAGATAAATTTTGAACTAAACTGAAGAATTTTTATCCAAATAGTTCAATCTTCAACCAAAAGCATAAATTTTCAAAAAAGAATAATAATATTCTACGCAAAAAGACAAATTTTTAATAAAATACATGCTTTTGCAACAATGTATTTGAATTTTTTAATAAAAAAAAATCTTTTTACCAAACCAGGTCAATTCTCAACTGAAAAAGTTCAGCTTTCTACCAAAAATGGAATAGTTAAATTTTCTGCAAAAAATAAATACGAATTTTCAAGAACCTAGTTAAATTTGGAGTTATTGATTAATCTTCGACAAGAAGAATTAAATTTCGGGCAGTCAAGTAAATTATCGACCAAAAACATTGATTTTTCCACAAAACAGTACAACTTTTAACTAAAGAGATGATAATTTTCTACCAAAAAGCGCATTTTGAAGAAATAAAATGAATTTTTAAACAATTAGTTGAATTAAAAAAAACCAATCAGGAATCAAAAAGCTACATTTTTAACTTTAGAAACATTTATTGAAAAGTTAAGCATTTTTAAACAAACAGTTAAATTTACAACAAAAGAAATGATTTTTTCACAAAAATGTAGAATTTCCAACCAAATAATTCAATTTTAAAACAAAAATATTAATTTTGAACCAAGAAGATTATTTTTCTACCAAAAAGAGCATTTTCAACAAAAAACATGAATTTTCAACCAAATAGTTGAATTTCCAAATAAAAAAGATACATTTTCAATCAGAAGTTGAATCGCTTTTTAAATTTAAAAAATATATAATTTTTTACTGAAAAATAAATGATTAAAAAAAATAATTACATTTTTAACCAAGGAGATGGCTTTAAGGTTTGACATAAAAGATTGATTTTTTATCAAAAAAGACCAATTTTCAACAAAATTCAAGAATTTTTAACTAAAAAGATCAATTTTTAATAAAAGGATAGAATATATACCTTTTTAATAAGAAGACACATTATTAAATAAAAAACTTAATTTAAAACCAAAATTCAATAAAATATATGCATTTTCCACTAAAAAAAAGATTTTTTTTTAAAATAAAATGTTGAATTTACAACCAAATAATTCTTGACTAAAAAGTTAAGAATTGTAAACAAAATACATAAATTTGCAACTAAAAACTAACAAATTTGTAAGGAAAATAATGAACCAGAATTATGCATTCTTAACCGAAAAAGACGAATTTAAAAAAAGTAAATATATTTTCAGCCACAATGTTAAATTTTCAACCAAAAAGCTGAAGTTTCAAGAGAAACAAGTAAATTTTTATTTTATTAAGAAAAAAGTGAATTTTTAAAAGAATAGTTAAATTTTCAATCAAACCATTTTTAATAAAAAACAGAAAACTTAATCGGTAACAATTATTTTGAACTTTCAAACAAGTACTTTAACTTTCGACTAAAAAATATAAATTTTCAATTAAAAATTGAATAGATTATATTCCGTTGAAAAACTTGTTTTCCACGCAAATAATGAGAATTTGCAACAATATTGTTAAATTGTCGACCCAAGAAAAGATTGTTTACCAAAATGGTTGAATTTTCACTCGAAAAAATTATTTTTTAACAGAATTGTAGAATTTTTCTACAAATAGATTAATTTTTTACTTAATAGTTGAATTTTCTACCAAAATCATGAATTTTAAAGGCAAACTAATAATTTTCTACCGAAAAAGTAGAAGTTTTTTAAATAAAAAAATAAATTTTGAACCAACAATGGAATATTAAAAATATCAATTATTAAGATTAATTAAAAAATAAATAAATTTTCAACAAAATAGTTGAAAATTATTTGGATATTTGGATTATTGGATGATTTTAGGTGGATCAGACATGATTACTATTTCGGATAACCGAATAGTTCCGCGGATTACGAGAGTTGTTTCCCCCTCACAAAATAAAACCAATATTTCAATCCGAATAATAATCCTTTGCACTCTGTCCTAAAAAAAAAATCATTAAAGTTACTGCAGAACTCGTCACGTTACACCTACGACTCCTTTAAAATTCCAAATGGCCGAGTGGTGTTGCTGAAAAAAAAACTTGATTAAAACGACGTGACACTCCAGGGCTTTCCACACGTATGTTGGGAATTCCAGTGGATGTAGACTGCTACGAAAAACTTGATTACTGAGCGAGGTACCTTTGACTGAAATAAACTTTTGAATTTAGTCGAGTACATGAGTTGATGAAATGACGTTCATCCCACTTGACAGATTCGAATTAAAGATCTTGATTTTCTGAAAATAAATTGGAGAATTAAACATTTAAGCTCATCCAGAATACGTAGACTTTTTTTAGAGTCTTTCAAAGTCTATTTAATTGGACAAAGAAAATTAATTTGGTGATTAAAATCAAAAGAAAATGTGAATTAAAAAAATTTTAATACTTTTTCCGTGTGAGACTAATGATATAGACTCGAGCCTGGATTTAGCGAGCCTGGATTTAGTGTTTTCGAGAACTGGCGCCGCGTAGCGGGGACGAGTAAGAGTAGCTGCGGTGGGATCTGCGGCGTTCACTCAGGCGTGGCGAAAAAGAGAGAGAAACAGGCGAGGGATAAAATAGTACCGAGACTTTGGATTGATGGTTACCTTCAGCCACAAATTTATTTAGTAACAGGGTTTTTATTTGGAATGCATAATCTTGCGCAATATACTCGACTGAATACTCGCGCACTGCGCCTTTTCCGAGGCGAGAGTCGCAACCGTCTCTCGTCCCGACCACTGAGAAACTGCGTGGGCCAGCAATTCTAGGAATTGATAAACCGAGGGTTGCGAAATCGGGGTTCTAGTGTATATGCATCATGCGTATTATTTTTTTAATTCAATTTTTCATTCAACTCAAAATTCTTTTTTGCTAGAAACATTTTTTAGAGCTATGTAAGAAACCAGTCGAATTTTAAAAACAACAAAATATTCGAATCTTCAGGATAGAAAAAATTTTATAAGGCAGTTCAATTTTCAATCAAGAACTTTTCAACCAAAAAATATGAATTTTTAATCCAAAAGACGAATTTCCAACAAAGCAGTTGAATTTTAGAACAAAAGAATAGTTTTCAATATAATAGTTTAATTTCTAACAAAATATTTAACTTTTTAAACATAAATTTTTAGCCAAATAGTTAAATATCTATCGAGAAAATTATTTATCAACCTAAAAGTTCCTGAATAAATAATAAATAAAAGTACAATAATTCAAACCTGAAGTTCCGAAAAAAGTGAAAAAATTTAAACAAAAAAGTTAACTTTTTGACAAAATGTTTGTATTTTAAATGTACAAACATCAATTCTCAACCAAATGGTCGAATTTTTTAAGCAAAAAAAGGTTTAGCTTCATCCACAAAAAATTCGAACAAAATACGAATTTTCTAGAAGACAGTTGAATTTTCAACCCAAAAGGACGAATTTTTTATAAAAAAGACGAATATTCAAGAAGCTAGTTCAACTTTCTACAAAATAATTGAATTTTTAAATAAATAATTATATTTTTAACTAAATATTTAAATTCTTAACAAATAAAGATTATCTGTTAACCAAAAAGGCGTTCTGTTTAACCAAGAAAGGTGAGTTTGCGATAGAAGAGTTGAATTTTCGAACAGGAAGATTTCTTAATCAGGAGAGAAAAAATTTCAGTCAAATTTTTGAACTTTTGAGCGAACATTTGCCTACAAAGCAGTTGATTTTCAACCAAAAAAATGATTTTTTAACAAAATAGGTAAGTTTGCAATGAAGGAGATGAATTTTCAACTAAAAGGAATTTTTAAAAAGGAGTTGAACTTTCAACCAATCAGTTAAATTTGCAATGGAGAAGCTTAATTTTCTAACAAAAAAGGCCAACTATATAAGATTTCAAACAAAAAAATATTTTATTTAAAATTTGAAAAAATTAGGCGAATTGAACCAAAATGACCAATTTATAACATAATAGTTGAATCCGTAACTAAAACAGATTAATTTTCAATCAATCAATTGCATTCTTGACCAAACAGGATGAATTTTCTATCAAGAAAATTAATTTTCAATTTGAATTATCTGTCTTTAACCAACAATTGAATAGAAAGATTTTCCACTGGTTAATTCTTAAATAATTCTTTTTTGTTTAAAAACTAATATTTTTACTGAAAATTTAGCTATTCCATTAGTGTCTGTAATTTAATATTTTTAATAAAAATGAATCTTTTTGGTAGAAAATTCATCTCTTTTGATTACAAATGCAACTGCTGGATTAAAAGGAAATTTCTTTTGATTGAGGATTCAACTGCGTATTTTGTTAAAATTAAAATCTTTTTTTTGTTGTTAAAATATTAAATATTACAGGTTTTATTGAGAATTCATTTTTTTGTAAAAAACAGCTACTCGATTGAAATTTGAATTACTTTAGAAAAACTTTTGTTGTTGTTAAAGATTCATCTTTTTTAGCTGTAATTTGGGTCGAAAAATAAAGTTGTTATTTAAAAATGCATCATATTGCTTGAGGGTCTACTACTTTATTAAAAATTATTCTTTTTTAGTAAAGATTTGTTTACCTAAAAAATCGGGGTTTCCTGGATAATTATTTTTTTAAACTGAAAATTTAACGATTCCGATTTTGAATGAAAATTGATCTTTTTAGAATAAGTCTTAAGTGAAGTATTTTTTCGCTGAATTAAACTGGTGTATAATTCGATAAAAAAAATTGTGAACAAACACAGAAAGTACTTCATTTTTATTTTTTTATTAAAAATTCGTCGTATGGTAGAAAATTAATCTTCTTGGTTAAAAATCAATTTTTGTAGGTGAAAAATTAAGATATTGTCTAAGAAAAAATTAAACTATTTTGTTAAAAAGTTAACTATTTTATTAAAAATGTAACTATTCAGTTAAACTACTATTTTTGAAAATTCAACTATCTCTAAAAAAATCACATTTATGTTTGGAAAATCGGTTACTTAATTTAAATTTGAACTACTTTGTGACAAATTATTTATATTTAATTGAAGATTCATCGTTTTAGTTCAAAATCTAACTATTTGGTCGTAAATTAACTTTTTGTTGAAAATCCATATTTTTTTATAGAAAATGAAACTGTTTATAGAAAATATTTCAGTTTGATAGAAAATTAAACTTTTGGATTAAAAATTAAACTGCTTATTTACTAATTTAGCTTTTTTGTTGGAAATTCCTTTTCTTTATAGTAAACATTTTTGTATTTGACAATATGTAGTTTATCCATTTTTTGTTGAAAATTCGTATATTTATCTAGAAATTGAATCTTTTTTTTTGGAAGTTGATCATTTCGGTTCAGATTTCTACTATTTTATTAAAAAATTTACCTTTTTTATTAAATTTATTTTTTAGTTAAAAAAATGTGATTTTTGTGTAAATAATTTTTTCAAACTGAAAATGAAACGATTTCATTTTTGTTAGAAAATGAACCTTGTTATTTGAAAATTCATCAATACTGCTTTTTAAAAATTTATTATTTCGGTTGAGGATTCTGCTATTTTGTCGAAAATTTGTCTTTTTCAGATAAATTTTTAAAAAATCTTTTTTTCATGGGAAATTATTTATCTTTATCTTAGAAACTAATGGTTCCATTTTGGGTTGAAAATTATTCTTATTTAGTTAAGAAATTTATATATCTGTTTTTAAACAAAATTGTACTTTTTAACTTCAAAACTTATTTAATTGAAAATGTGTCTATTTAAGTAGAAAATTAATCGTGTTTATTACAAATTAAACAAGCTGTTTCAGAATTTAGCTAACTTGGCGTAAAATTAAATAATTTGAAGAAAAATTAAACTATTTATTTAAAAATGTAACTATTTGTTTGGCAATTCTTTTTTTTTTAGGGTGAAAATTAATTGTTTATTTTTAAATGTAACTATTCCTTTCTGTCAGCGCAGAAACGATGATTGCGAGCAATTAAAAAAAAAAACATCCTGATCATCCAGAAATTGTATTTGCCGGGTTCTCGGGGTCACGTAACAGCGATACGTACTGCCCGAATTATTCACGGCAGTGCACGGTTTCCGGGCTGGTGGCAGGGCCGTGCGTCCTATAAATTTCCGGTGGCGGAGTTCTACGTGATTTAACCGATGGCGTGAAAAAATTAGAATGTGTGTGTGTGTGTGTGTGTATGTGAGTGTTTGTATGCGATAGATTGGCACAGAAAAAAGTTTGGTTACATTTACCTATTTTTAATAAATCGAACATTAATTTAATAATAATTGACCAAAAGTAATTCGTTTTAAACCCAAAAAATGACTCAAACTAAAAACCAAAAGAAATTGATTCTGAAACATAAATATAAAAGCATACTGTTTAATTAAAAGGAATGAACTTGTAACCAAAAAAGATGACTTTTTCCCAAAAATGAATTTTGAATCCCAAAAAATGAATTTTGAAGAGGAGAGTTAATTTTGCAATTAAAAAAGATTTTACAATCCGTAAAAAAAATATTTAGAAAAATTTAAGTTAAATTTAAAAAAAGTTAGGTAAACTGAAAAAAAATAAAAAGCATGAACAAAATTAATTCAATTCAGTAAGCTTGAAACGAGTTAAGAAAAATTGCAATGAAAAAAATCCATTCGATTGAGTCAAATTGAGTTCAAAAGAATTCAAATTAATTTATGAGAATTTAGGAAAAATTATTAATAATTCAGAATGAATTCCTTATTAATCCCAATAAATCTGATACTTCCTGAAATTCTGAAAAAATTACCATTTACAACATTTTCAAATCTTATAGATCCTGCAAAATAGTTCAGTACCTTTCCGACTTCTAGGAAATTCTTTACCCTAAATTATTTCGAATCCTTTGAAATCCCATTTAATTACCGAAATCAGTCTAAAAATTCTTGAATTCTTTCAAAATTTCTTGAAAAAGGCTTAAAATATTTTAAAACCTTTGAAATCCTTTTATTTTACCGAAAATACTTGAAAATTCCTTGGAATTTTTAGAAAGATTTCAAACCCTTTTAATATCCATTAATTTTTTTTTAAACTTTTGACAAAATGCCTTGAAATGAAAAAATGTTTTAAATCTTTTAAAATTATTTTAAATTACTTAAAAATTTTGAAAGCTTTTTTTTAGAATAATTCAAACCCTCTAAAATGTTTCGAATTCTTTAAAATGACATAAAATTGCTAAAATAAATAAAAAATTCTTTAGAAGCACTTGAGAATGGTTGAGATTAGTTTAAAAACACTCAAATATTTTAAATATCCTTTGCAAGCCTTTAAAAGTTTTGTTGGCTCTTGAAAAATCTTTTGAAAATGTTTAAATACCCTACAATCTTTATAATAATATGGAATTACTGAATATTATTGAAGTCCCTTAAAAATATGCTAGAGTATTTTAAGTTCTTTGAAATCTTTTTAATTTTTTGTAAGGTTTTGAAAATTCCTTATAAGTTTAAATATACTCTCAAATCTTTCAAATTGTTTGAAATCCTTTCGATTTATTGAAATCAATTAAAAATTCATTGGAATCTTTTAAAATACCATAAAATATTTCTAAATTATCAACCATTTTTGAAATCCCATTAAATTTCTGAAATTAATTCAATATTTCTTCGCATATTTTTAAATACCCTAAAATATTCAAAATCTTAAACAAAAACTTTAATTTTTGAAACCTCTTAAAAATTCTTCATAATTTAAAAAAATACCCTACAATCTTACAAAGTTTTCGAAATTCATTCAATTTCTTGAAATAAATTAAAAATTTGTTAGAATCATAAATCCAAAAAACACCTTCGGATCATTTAAAATATCATAAAACATTTCAAGTTCTTTGAAATTGTGAATGTGAATCTTTTGAAATCTTTTCAAACTGTTTAATGTTCTGGAAAATTCCGTTGAATTAAAAAAAAACACCCTGAAATATTTAAAATCCACTGAATTCTTCAAAATATAAATTATATCTTTTAAAAACACCTTGCAATCTTTTTAAATACCCTAAAATATTTTGGAATATTTAATATAACTTAAAATTTTTTAAATCCTCTGCAATCCCTTGAAACTGTTTAAAGTTCTAAAAATTTCCTTCGAATTTCAAAAAAATATTCTGACATTTTTTAAACTCTTTGGAATCTTTAAAATGTAAATTTTGTCTGTTAAAAATATCTTGGAATTTTTTTAAATACCCTACAATATTTCAGATACTTTCAAATCTTTTTAAAGGTCCTCAAAAATCCTTAGGATTTCTAAAAATACCCTTAGATATTCAAAATTCTTTCAAATTCCATTAAATTTCTGAAAAAAATTTACAAATCCTTGGAATCTTTTGAAATATTTAAAATCCCTTAAAATCTTTTCAAATCTTTCAAAATCCCTTGAAACCGTTTAAAGTGCTGGAAAATTCCTTGGAATTAAAAAAAGTAACCTGACAGGTTAAAAATCCTTTGGAATCTTTCAAATATAAATTATATCTGTTAAAAATATCTTGGTATTTTTTAAAATACCCTACAATATTTCAGATACTTTCAAATCTTTTTAAGGGTCTCAAAAAATCATTAAGATTGAAAAAATACCCTTAGATATTCCAAATGATTTAAAATCCCATTAAGTTACATAAAACAATTAAAAACTCCTTGACATATTTTGAAATATTTAAAATCCCTTAAAATCATTTTAAATATTTCGAAAGTCTTTGAAACAATTTAAAGTTCTGAAAAATATCTTAGAATTTCCAAAAAATACACTGAAATCTTGAAAATCCTTTGAAATCTTTAAAATATAAATCATAGCTATTAAAAATATCCTAGAATCATTTGAAATACCATACAATACTTTTAATACTTTCAAATCTCTTTAAAGGTCTTGAAAATTCCTTAGAATTACTAAAAATACCCTAACATCATTGAAATCCTTTGAAATCCCATTTATTTATTGAAAACAATTGAAGAATTCTATGAATCTTTTGGAATATTTATAATTTCTTAAAATTATCTCAAATCTTTTATAATCTTTGAAAATCCCTTGAAAATGTTTAAAATTCTGGAAAATTTCTTGGAATTCAAAAATACCATGATATTTAAAAAATCCTATTGAATCTTTAAAATGTCAATTCTATTTGTTAAAAATATCTTGGAATGTTTTAAACTATGCTACAGTATTTCAAATCCTTTTCAATCTTTTTAAAGTTCCTGAAAAATCCTTTATGGATTTCCAAAAATACCCTAAAATATTCCAAATTCTTTGAAATCCGATTAAATTACTGAGAAAAATTCAAAATTCCTTGGGATCTTTTGGAATATTGAAAATCCCTTAAAATATTTTTAAATCTTTTGAAATCCCTTGAAACTGTTTACAATTCTTTAAAATATAAATGATAGCTATTCAAAATTTCCTATAAAATTTAAAATACCATACAATCTTTTAAATGCTTTCAAATGTTTTTAAAGGTCTCCAAAATTCCTTGGAATTTATAAAAATACCCTTAGATACTTGAAATCCTTCGAAATCCCATTTAATTTTTGAAAACAATTGCAAATTTCTTGGAATCTTTTGGGATATTCAAAATTCCATAACTGTTTAAATCTTTTGAAATCCTTTGGAATCTTCAAAATATAAATTCTATCAGTTAAAAATATCTTGGAATCTTTTAAAATACCATAAAATATCTCACATTCTTTAAAATCCTTTTAAAGGTCCTGAAAATCCTTTAGGATTTATAAAAATACCCCAAATATTCCAAATTCTTTGAAATTCGATTAAATTACTGAAAACAATTCAAAACTCCTTGGGATCTTTTGGAATATTTAAAATCCCCTAAAATCCTTTTAAATCTTTAGTAATCCCTTGAAACTGTTTAAAATTCTTGAAAATTCCTTAGAATTTCAAAAAAATATTCTGACATTTTTAAAATTCTTTGGAATCTTTAAAATGTAAATTATATCTGTATAAATATCTTGGAATCTTTTAAAATACCAAACAATATTTTAGATTCTTTCAAATATTTTTAAAGGTCTTGAAAAATCCTTTAGGATTTATAAAAATAACCTAAGATATTCCAAAATCTTTGAAATCCCATTAAACTACTGAAAACATTTGAAAATTCCTTGGAATCTTTTGGAATATTTAAAATCTTTTTAAATATCTTGTAATCCGTTGAAACTGTTTAAAGTTCTGGAAAATCCCTTGAAATTTCCAAAAAATACCCTGAAATCTTTAAAATCCTTTGGAATCTTTCAAATACAAATTCTGTCTTTTAAAAATATCTTAGAATCTTTTAAAAGACCCTAAAATATTTCAGATACTTTTGAAGCTTTAAAATTTTTAACATTTTCGAAATCCCTTCAAACTTTTTAAGGTTCTAAAAACTTTCTTACACTTAAAAAAAAATACGCTGAAATCTTTCAAATTCTTTGGAATCTTTAAAATATAAATTATAGCTATTAAAAATATCCTAGAATTTTTTAATTTAATTTTTGGAAACAATTGAAAATTTCTTGGAATCTTTTGGAATATTCAAAATCCCATAAAACTGTTTAAATCTTTTGAAATTATTTGAAACTGTTTTATGTTCCGAAAAGTTCCTTGAAAATAAAAAAATACCTTGAAATCTTCAAAATTCTTTGAAATGTTTAAAATGTAAGTTATAATTATTAAGAATACCTCGAAATCTTTTTAGATACGCTTAAGTCTTCAAAATTTTTGGAAAACTTCAAATTATTAAAATTTCTTAGAATCTTTTAAAATGCCGTCAAATATTTCCAAAGAATTCAAGAAAATTCTTCCGCCGGAACCCATTTTTTGAAAGAAAAGTGACTAAAATCGAAAAAGTGATACGGCCAAAGATATGTCCTGACTTCCCTGATTTTCAGATTTTTCCTGACCTGCGTCTAACTTATATATGAATAAAGTACGAAAAATAAAATTAGAAGAAAGAGAAATGAAAGTGTAGAGAGAAAAGGGGAAAATATAAAATTACAGTAGTTGGTCGTGCATGGCGAAATTGTTATTTTACATGTGGCACGGCTGCGTTCTAAAATGAGAGGCGTAAAATACTTCTTCGCAAAAACGTCTGCCCATTCGTCAGAAAACTCTTTCCTCCACCTTCTACTAG
>JAWWLR010000148.1:31965232-31976319 GCA_035041075.1 Acraspis erinacei | reverse complement strand
TTTTTCGGTAACTTAAAGTATTGAAATAGTGTGGCTCTTTTCCGTGTTTTTGATATTTTACTAAAAAATTACGAAAATGTTTAATTAATTAATTTTTTTAATTTAACATTTCTAGGGTTTCGTAGCCACAGGCAAAAATCTTTATAGTTTCACCTGGGTATCCATTCGTCTTTCGTACTTTTTTCTAAGAATGGAAAGTGAGGGGAAATTATGGGATGGAAAGTGGGGAAATCGAGGGGCAATTAGGGAGGTAAAAAAGGGAAATTAGTGAAGAAGTAGTTGAAATGAGGGGAGGAGAAGTAGGAAAAATAAAGGAAAATGAGAAGGAGGAGAAATAGAGGAAATGAGGAGATAGAAAATTAGGGAAAGTGAGGGAAATAAGGATTGGGGAAGTATGGGACGTATGAGAAGTAACGGGAAGTGAGGGGAAAGTAAGGGAATCGTGCTGAAATGAAAATATGTGAGTAGAAAAAATTAGGCAACTAGTGAAAGAGGAAGTAGGGCATTAGGGAAAACGAGGGGCGCAGGGGGAGCAAGAGGAAATCAGGGAAGGGAAGGGAAGATAGCAAAATTAACGAAAATGAGGATCCGGGAAGTGGGCTAAATTAACGAAAAAGAGGAGATAGAAAATAAGAGGAGAAGCAGGAGTGGTAAGGGAAATAAGGACAAATTAGAAGTGACTTTAAGTAACAAGGGGGAATAGGGGAGGCAAATTATATGAATATAAGGGACGTAAGGGGGTGGGCAAGTACGGGAAGTAGGGTAAGTGATGGCAAGGAATGATAAGTGAGGAAAAGGAAAGCAGAGGAAATGAGAAGATGTGAAGCACACGAAGTGGGTGGGACTAAGAGGAGGGGTATTAGGCGAATTAGTGGAAATAAGGAGAAATAATGGAGCATAGAAGAAGCAAAATAGGAAATAAGGGAAGGGAAAGTAGGAGAAATGGCAGAAAAAATACGAGAAAGTATGGGAGGTAAATCAGAAAAAATAATGAAAGAGAAGTAGGGAAAGTGAAGCGAAATAAAGGGAGGGCAATTGGGAGAAATTAGGGTAATTGAGGGGAATTAGAGGTCAGAAGGGTAAATTAATTGAGGAGAGGTATGGAAAGGAGAAGAAGTACAGAGAAAAGAGGGATGGGAAAGTACGGAAAGTGAAGGACAATGATCAGAAATAAGGGTAGGGGAAATAGATGAGGTGAAGAGGAATTATTGAAGGGAAGTATGAAAAATTATAGAAAGTGTGAGGGTTGGCAATTAGAGGAGTCGAAGTAGAAGGAATTAGGGAAACTAAAGAAGAATTAGGAGAAGGGAGAGGAAATAATTTTTGTTAGATTTAAATCCAATTATTTTTCTTTAAAATAATGAAATTAACAAGCCTGAAAAACTTCGAATTCTATTAGTATTTTCCGTCGGAAGTTTAAAAATCACTATAATTTTAATAAATTTATAATAATCCAACAGTTTGGATCAATACTTGTGTTTTTCTTCGGAAATGGGTATTTTTAATTAGCAATCATTAGACTTCAAATAATCTTGACCATATTTGATCAATAATATTTATAACAGATCCTATAAAATATAAAAATATTAATATTAGTTTTATCTTTTAATTTAAAAGTTGCATGAGAAAAAAAGTCGTGAGCATAGTGCATGCGTTTGTTTTCTAGTAAAATTAAATTTTGTAACATAGTATTGAAGGAAATTGAAATCCATAAAAATATTAAAAGAAAATCATGTCCGTAAAATCAACGAACGTGCAACGTTTTTATAGTCGATGCTTCAGATATAAATAAACATAAAGCATAAAAAAACAATAAAAAGGTGAAGTATGCATTTCAGTAGAATACACATTCGGATCGAAAACATATAAATACACAGGGGAGATTATTATAAAATTTTTTAATTTATTTAGGCTCAAATACTTCTTCTATTATTGTTATTTACAATTTTAATTAAATTTTTAACGAAAGAGATACATTTTTATCTATTATGATAAATCCTCAACCAAGCAAAGGAGTTTTTGAATTTTAAACCAAAAACACAATAAAACCAATTTTAAACAAATAATGGAACTAATTTTCATACAAAAAATTAATTTCTTATAAAGTAGCAGAAATTTTCGAAATTTATTTAGACTAAAATAGTGCTATTATTATTTTTATTCAGTTAAACACAGAGCAGAAAAAAGAAAAAAAACGAATCTTTAGCAAAATAATTACATCTTTAATAAAATATCATTTTTTATCTAATATGATGAATCTTTAAGAACAAAATTCAACCAAATAGTTAAAGTTTGAATTAAAAAGGTTAATTTTTCGACCAAGAAGATTAATTTTTTGCAATGGAGGGCGAATTATCAACCGAATAGTTAAATTTTAGTTTAAGAAATTGATTACGATGAAAATAATTTTTGTTGAAAAATTAAACGAATTTTCAACAAGAAATTAAATAAATTTTCGAAAAAAATTAAACGAATTTTCCAAAAAAAAATCAAAATAATTTCCAAGAAAATAATTAAATTCTCGAACACTGAGATGAATCGTAAAAAAATTCTTAAGAAAGTAGCACAAAGTTAAAATTTTTCTTATCAACATAGTTAAGTTTAAAACCGAAACAATTAATTTTTAATAAATCAAATTCATTCTCAATCAAATAATTTTAAGCTTTTACACAATTCTTGAAGTTCCAAGCGAAAAGAAGGAATTTCTGAAAAACAGTCGCCTTTTCAAAAAAATATTTTAATTTGAAAAAGACGAATTTTGAACAAAATACATTAATTTCCGAAAAGAAAAGATCAGATTTAAATCTGGAATATCAATTATCACCAAAAAATGGAATAATTACACTTTCAGTGGTAAAATTAATTCTCCACAAAAAGAAGAATTTTCAGCAAAATAGTTCAATTTTTGACCAAGGAGATAAATTTTCATCTCAAATTATAAATCTTAGCGCAAAAAGGAACAAATTGGAAGAAAAGAGTTCAAAATTCAATCAAGTAGTTGAATTTTTATCTAAAAAGTTAATTTTTTACGCAGAAAATTAATAGTGTCCAACAAAAAAGACGAATTAGCAAACACATAGTTGAATGTTTAACTAAGAAAAATAAATTTCCAACCAGAACTGAAATAAAGAAATTTTTCAGATAAAAAAATATAATTTTTAACAAAAAAACAACGAATTTCAAAATTAATAGTTTAATTTTCTCCAAAAGAAGATAAATTTTAACCTGAAAATATGAATCTTGATAGAAAAAAGTTAATTTTGAACCAAATAGTTAAATTTTCTACCAAAATAATAAATTTTGAAGACAAGAAATCGAATTTTCTACAAAAATCGAATTTTTAACAAAATAAGATTTTAATTTGAAAAAAGACGAATTTAAAATGAAATAACTAAATTTTAAATCAGAAAAGATTCATTTTCTATTAAAAAAATTGATTCTCAAATTTAAAAAAATTTTAAAACAGTCTTGAGCATCATAGTTACATTTTCAATAAAAAAGATGAATTTTCATTTAAAATTATAAATCTTTAATAGGAAAAAAATTTAATGCAAGTGCTGTAAAAATCAATCAAATGATTGAATTTTGAAGGAAAAATTTCATTTTTTTATTGCGAAAATTAATTTTCTACTGAACAAGAAGAATTGCTATCAATCGAATTGTTAAATTTTAAGTAAAAAAGGTTCATTTTCAAGAAGCAATGAAACGAATTTTTAACATAATATTTAAATTATCAACCAAGGAGATAAGTCTTGAATTCATTCTTTTTTTCAATTTTTAAAAAATAGTTCCATTTTCTACCAAAAAGTTAAATTTTCAAATCAACAAGAAGAACTTTCGGCAAAATGTTGAATTTTTAAGAAAATAAGATTTTAATTTGACAAAAGACGAATTTTCAAAGCAACACATGAATTTTAAATGAGAAAAGATCTATTTTTAACATAGAAACTTGACTCTGAAAAAAAGAAAAACAATTTTCAGAAAAAAGGTTACATTTTCAACTAAAGAGATGAATTTTTATTTAAAATTATGAAATTTTTTCCCAAACAAGTCAAATTATTATCAACCTTATAGTAATATTTTATGTTAAAAAATGAAATTTAAAAAAATGAAATGAATTTTCAAGAAAATATTTAAATTTTCAAACAGTGAGATAAATCGTCAATTTAATTTTTTTTTAAATTTTCAACAAAATAATGAAATTTTCTACTAAAATTTTGATTTTCCAAGCCAAGAAGACAAATTTTTAAAGAAGCACGTGAATTTTAAATCAGAAACGATCCATTTTCAACTTAGAAAATTTATTCTCAAACAAAAAGAGAAAAACAATTTTCAGCAAAATGGTTATTTTTTCAACTGAAGAGGTGAATTTTTATTTAAAATTATGAATATTCAACAGGAAAAAAATTTGAAGGAAAGTGTAGAAAAAATGCACCAAATAATTGAATTCTCAAAGAAAAAGTTCATTTTTTGACCAAGAAGATCAATTTTTTCCAAAAAAGACAAATTATTATCAACCTAATAGTAAAATTTTCAGTTAAAAAAATTAATTAAAAAAAAATGAAACGAATTTTTAACAAAATATTTAAATTGTCAATCAATGAGATCAACGTTTAAATGAAAAATAACTTTTTTTTAAATTTTCAACAAAATAATTAAATTTTCTACGAAAATGTTGATTTTTGAAGCCAAGAAGAGAAAAAGTTAATTTTTTAACAAAATAAAATTTTAATTTGACAAAAGACAAATTTTCATGGAAACACATGAATTGTAAATGAGAAAAAATCCATTTTAAAATTAGAAAATTGATTATTAAACAAACAAAAAAAAAAATTTCTGCAAAAAGTGGAATTTTTAAGAAAATAAGATTTTAATTTGACAAAAGACGAATTTTCAAAGAAACACATGAATTTTAAATGAGAAAAGATCCATTTTTAACATAGAAAATTTATTCTCAAACAAAAAGAGAAAAACAATTTTCGGCAACGAAAATTCTGACGAAATTTCTGCATAAAATTAAATTTTTAACAAAATAAGATCTTAATTTGACAATAGACGAATTTTCAATCAAACAAATTCATTTTAAATGTTTAAATGAGAAAAGGTCCATTTTCAAATTAGAAAATTTATTCTCAACTAAAAAAAATACGATTTTTCAGGAAAAGAATTACATTTTTATCAAAAGATATAAATTTTTATTAAGTATAACTAATCTTCGACAAATAAAGTAATTGTTAAAGGAGAGTCCAAATTTGAAACAAGAAAACAAGCAGGCTAAAATAAAATTTTATTTAGGTAAACAACGAAAGATAAAATGTACACTACAAGTCCGATAACTTGCCGCCCGATAAGTGTACACTCCCCTTATAACGTCCTCATACGTACGGCACGCACACTAATTATGGTTCTCCCACTCCGTGTGCTATTTGTCTCATCATTTGCGCCCATGATTTACGCATGCGCGCAACTAATGTCGTGCTACTAGAGGGGGCATCCGATAAGTCCGCAATTCCTGGAATTTTCCGCCACTACAGCCCCAAAGTTGGAAAGTTATCGGACTTTTAATGTCATTAAAAATGAAAATTTTCAGAAAAAAATGGAATAGCCATAGAATCAGTAAAAAAAATTAATTCTCAACCCAAGAAAGAAACGATTTTTTAAGCAAAATAATTAAATTTTTGATCAAAGATATACATTTTTATCGAATATGAAGAATCTTAAAGAAAAAAAGATTTTTTAAGAAAAGAGTTCAAAATTTAAGAAAAGAGTTGAATTTCCAGCCAGCCAATTTTTTACCAAGTTGAATTATCAACCAAATAGTTAAATTTTAAGTTAAAAAAATCAAATAGTTAAATTTCCCAAATTTATTTGGAGACAAATACTTATACTTTTATCGTTATTTAAGTAAACATCGAAAGCACAAGCGAAGCAAATTTGAGCAGTGAATTAAAGTGGGTATCTATTATCTAAGCTCTCCTCCCTTTTTAACTATCGAATTGAAATCTACCTAGGAAGAAGCGAGTACACCTGAGAGAGAAATATAGTGCTCGACGCCTCGTTTATGGGGTTTTTACAGCAAGCATCGCAAGCTCCAAGTTATCGTGCAAGCTTTATCATCCCCTTTTCGATGTCGTCCTCTTTGTTACCTCTCAAAATTTTAGCACTGCCTCGTTTTCTCGCTCAATTTATGGACTATCGGGTTCAAACGACTGATTCGCATTTAGAATTTTTTATTCGGAGCAATTTTTTATTAACTTTAAAAAAATAATAGACGTACTCTAAATAAGAAGAGGTTTTTCAAGAGGCAGTATTTTCTAGAAATAAATAAATAAATATTTTGAAGTATTTTTTTCATACCATAAAGAATACGAAATAATATTAAAAATAATGCAGTATAAAAAATATAAATAACTGTTTATTTTTAAAAAGTTTTTGGATAGTTAAATTCGAGGTAAAATTATATTCTGAGAACTGGAAACATGAAAATAAGTATTATCAGTTTGTTTTTAAATTTATACAAGATTCTTGAGAATATTAAACAAGATCTTTGAATATTTCATATATGCCGAAAATTAATTTAGAAGATTTTAAAGAAACTTTTTTATCATTTTAGCAAATATTAGGAAAAATTGGAGACTTTTCAAAAATTTGTATGACATTTAGAAGATTGGAAGAAATCAAGAAATTTTTGATAAATTTTCGGAAAAGTTTCCAAGTTTCTGAATAATTTTAATCTATTTAAAACGTCTTAAATTCCGAAAAATATTTTTAACTAACCCGAATTTATTTATAAACTTGAAAAATAATTCAAAATGTGAAAAAATTTCTTCGTATTCTTCTAGATCTTCCTTCTTCGCAGAAATTTTAAGAAAATTGGTTTATTCTCTTGAAATCTTTCGAAATTATTTTTAAGCTTCTAAAGTTTTTTTCTTCAAAACTTTAAAAATCTAGATTTCAAAAATCGTTTATAGGTTAAAAATCTTTTTGAATCCTTTCAATTTTTCTAAATTAATTTAAATAATTTAAATAAATAAATCTGACCAAATTGAAACATTTTGCTTTAAAATCTTCTACACTTTTTAAAAATGACGGGAAATCATTTAAAATGTTTAAAGACCTTTTTTAGTTTTCTCTTAAGTTTCTGTTTTAAAAAAAATTATATACAATTCTCCCACGAACCTTAAGAAATTTTGTTTAAAAATCTTTTCAGAATTTCTAAACCTTCTTATCTTTAAAATGTATTAACAATTTTCTGATTTTTTTATAATTCGGAAAAATTAAAAAAAAATTATTTTTCGAGTAGAAAAATCATTTTAATTTTTCTTAAGAATTTTTTTTATATTTTCGTGAAACCTTACAAATTAAAAAAATTCTTTCCCAGTTTTGACATCCTGCAAAATTTAGTTTACATAAAAAATTTTAATCCTAAGAAATTATCTCAATGTTTTTCATATTTTTTCCACGAATTTTGCAATCTTCAAAATTCGAAATTATTCTTTTAAAATAAAACGTAAATCATTAATTAACTTTCCAGAAATATAGAACAAAAATTTAATGTCCTCAAAACTTTTATAATTATTAAAAGCGATTTTAATTTAATTTACAACTAAACAATTGCATTTTTATCAAAAAGAATGAATTTTATATCAAGAATATTTTACCATAAAATACGAATTTTTAACTAAAAATATCAGTTTTTAAACGAAAATAGAATCTATTTATATATTAAGTTTCAAAAATATATTCTCAACTAAAGAAAAACAAGAATGGGAAATTTTGTGAACTAAAAATGGAGGGGAACGTGGGACATAAAGGGGAGCGTGGGAAATAGAGGTGTACGTGGGATTCGGAGAATTCAGAACAAGAAAATAAGTATTATCAGATTGTTTTTAAAATTATATAAACATAATTTTTATAAGATTATTGAAAAAATCAACAAACATTTTGAATTTTTCAGATGTGTCAAAAAATAAATCTAAAAGATTTAAAAGGAATTTTTTTTTAGAATTTTAAAAAATAGTAGGAAAATTTCGAGACTTTTTGAAAGATATTTAGGGGTTTTAAAAGTTGTAAAGAAATCCAGAAATATTTGGTAAACTTTCAGAAATTTTTTCAAGTTTTTAAATGTTTTTAATATATTCAAAACGTCTTAAATTTCTAAAAATTATTTCTTTCTCTTTCGGTTCTCCACATTTATTTAAATTCTGTATTCTTCTCAATATTTATTTTTTTTTAATTCTGCAAAATTAAGAAAATTGCCTTAAAATCTTTGGGATTAAACTGTTTTGTAATCTTTTTCAAATTTCTCATAGAATTCATTTTAAAAAGATCATTTAAAATTTTCCTATCAATCTTAAAAACATTTTTTTCATTCTCTCATCCTGCAAAATTCAGTTTACACCAAATTTTTTTAAATCCTCAAAAATGTCTTCCAAAAATGTCTTTCAATGTCTTCCATATTATTTTTCCGCATATTTTGCAATCTTCAAAATTTAAAATTATTCTTTTAAAATAAAACCTGAACCATTAAAAATTGTCACTGAAATAAAAAAAATAATTTCATTAAATCTTTCATAATTATTAAAAAGTTTTTAATTTTGTTTCGAAAGCTTCAACCAAAAATAGAATCTTCAAATTTTGAGTTAAAAAAATTTAATTTCTATAAAAAAAAGAATTCAGTTTTCAAACTAATATGTCGATTGTTTTAGAATATAGTTGAAAGAAACGTTAATATATTTCCAAATAGTAAAAATTTTTAATTACTTCATTTTTCAACGAAAAAATAAAAAAAGTTAATTTTCAAACAAATAGTTTGATATTCTACGAATTTATTGAATTTTTTAAACAAAAAAAAAAAAGAATTTTCTACAAAAAATTGAACTTTCCACAAAAAAGTTCATTTACGACAAAATAGTTGAATTTCCAAACAAAAAAGAGAAATTCTCAACGAAACATGTTATATTTTTAAATCCATTTTTTATTAATAAAGCAAAAAATCTTTTTGTTTATTAATCCTATTTCTGTTTTGCGGACATTAAAACCAAATAATAATTACTATCACAAATATCGTTTTATATCATTTTTTTTACAAAGAAATATGTTATTTTTGATATTTTAAGCAAAAGAGACTTTAATTTTTACCAAAAAAGGATTAATTTTATAACAAGAAGATTCAACCAGAAAATACAAATTTGGACAAAATACATCATCTTGTAACCAAATTGTTGAATTTTCAATTAAAAAAGATGAATTTTCAACTGCAAATGGAATAGATTTATATATTAATTTTAAAACATAAATTCTCAACTAAAAAAAAAGCAAAAAAAAATTTGAAATATTTGGAATTGGAAATGCAGGGGAGCGTGGGACATAAAGAGGAGCGTGGGACATGAAGGGGAGCGTGGGAAATAAACAGGTGCGTGGGATATGAGAAGCGCCGAAAATGTGGGCGGAGCCCTGAAAATAACATGGTGAATTTTTGTATTTTTCTTCTACGAGTCGTAAAAAGTAGCTTATAATATAGAAGAAATATGATTTGAGATACTCACTTTGTCGTGACCTATCCTCTGATAGTAGTACTTGGCATACTCGTCCAGCCACACTTCACTCAGTCTTATACTGTTCCTCTTGAGCACGTTCACGCCACTGCGCCACTTGTAGGGTGAACGCTTTCTGAAGATGTGACCGACGTGCGAGCAAGGCACGATCTCCAGAGTACCTGGAAATCACGAGAACACAAGGTTCTATATTTTTCACGTACACACTATCTCATTTTATAAGTTTCCAACCCTAATTAACATTTTTATTCAGATTTCCCGTTTTTAGTCAGATTTCTTATTTTTAGACATATTTCTCATTTTTTATTCAGATTTCTCACTTTAATGCAGATTTCTCATTTTTATTCATTTCTAATTTAGATTGCTCTTTTTTAAGACAGATCTCTGTTTTTTATTTAGATTTCTCTTTTACATTCAGATTTTTCATTTTTTGTCTGATTTCTAATTTTTTTATCATGTCACTCTTTTTTTATTCAGATTTCTCATTTTTATTCATATTTTTCACTTTTATTGAGATTTCTGTTATTTTTTGAAAGCAGATTTCTCTTTTTTTATTCAGATTTATGTTTTTAATTTACATTTCACATTTATATTTCACTTCCTCTTTTTTACTCAGATTTCTAATTTTTCAGTCACATTTCTCCTTTTAATTCAGATGTCTTATTTTAATTAAGATCTTTAATTTTAATTCAGATTTCTCTTTTTTTATTCAGATTTATCTTTTTCATTTAGATTTCTGATTTATATTTCAATGTCTCTTTTTATTTAGATTTCTGTTTTATATGTAAATTTCTCCTTTTTACTCAGATTTCTCCTTTTCATTCAGATGTCTTATTTTAATTAAGATTTTTCATTTTAATTCAGATTTCTCTTTTGTTATACAGATTTATATTTTTTTTATTCAGATTTATATTTTTATTTAGATTTCTCATATATATTTCAATTTCTCTTTTTATGTAGATTTCTGTTTTCTATTTAAATTTCTTTTTTTTACTCAAATTTCTAATCTTTATTCAGACTCCTGTTTTTATTCAGATTTCACATTTTTCAGATTTCTCACTTTAATGCAGATTTCTCATTTTTATTCATTTCTAATTTAGATTTCTCTTTTTTAAGACAGATCTCTGTTTTTTATTTAGATTTCTCTTTTGCATTCAGATTTTTAATTTTTTGTCTGATTTCTAATTTTTATTCATATTTTTCACTTTTATTGAGATTTCTCTTATTTTTTAAAGCAGATTTCTCTTTTTTTATTCAGATTTATGTTTTTAAATTACATTTCACATTTATATTTCACTTTCTCTTTTTTACTCAGATTTTTTAATTTTTAGTGAGATTTCTTCTTTTAATTCAGATGTCTCTTTTTAATTAAGATTTTTCATTTTAATTCACATTTCTCTTTTTTTATTCAGATTTATCTTTTTTATTTAGATTTCTGTTTTTTATTTCAACTTCTCTTTTTATTTAGATTTCTGTTTTATATGTAAATTTCTCCTTTTTACTCAGATTTCTCCTTTTCATTCAGATGTC
>JAWWLR010000148.1:31941196-31956059 GCA_035041075.1 Acraspis erinacei | reverse complement strand
TTAATTTACCACCAAAAAAAATTAATGCCCCCCCCCCCAAAAATAACATTTTCCAACCAATTTAATTTTCAGTACGAAACTCTGAACTTTCAAGCGAAAATTTTCAACCAAATAAAAATAATAATTCTGGATAAAAAGTACGAATTTTAACCAAGAATATATTGTAAACTTTTAAACCCGAAAATATCAATTTTGCATTTGAAAAAAGTTAATTTTTAATCGAAAAATATGATTTTTCTACGAAAAAAGATAAATTTTCAATTCAAAATGTTGAATATTCAAGCTTAAAAGGCAAAGTTTTTAGAAGGAAGTTTAATTTTTAACAAACAAATATCATTTTAACATTTTTAACAAAACAATTTATTTTGAACCAAGAAAGATGATGTTCCATCAATAAGATGACATTTCAACCAAAAAATATGAATTTTCAACAAAGCAGTTGAATGTTTTATTTAAAAAAAATGAACTTTCAACCAAAATTAGTTGCAATAAGGCAAAAATTATTTTAAAATATTTAAAAATAATTTAAAAAAAAAAGAGTGAAGAGATAAATTTTACAACAAGGACGTAAATGGGGAAAAATATGGGGTGCCTATGGAAAAAAATAAATACAGGGATCACAGTGGTTTAATAGTTAAATTGTAAGAAAAAAGAGGAATTTAAAAAATTAATTAAAAAATCAGCGTAATCAACAAAAATTAATAAATGCTACACATTGATGAGAAAGTTGTTTTGTCTCACGTCATTTCAAAATAAAAATATAAAATTAATATTAATTTATTAATTTATACAACATTTTTTTGTACATAATATAACGTAAGGTTCTTTAAAATGGTAAGTTTAATTTTGAAGAAAAGTGGTTTTTGTTAAAAACAACCGATTTTCTATGAAAAACGCTAAAATATCCTATTAATGTTAAAATATTGGAAAAATTCTTTTAAATGAATTAATTTATTATAAAAAATAGAAATTTTTAACAAAAAATACTGGCAGAACATAACAACAAATTGTTTGAGATTGTAAATCCTATTGTGCGGTGAAAATCTTATGATTTTTTTTATTAAAAATAACATTCTTTAACAAAAAGCACTAGCATCGCACCAAAAAAATTCAAATTGTAAATCTTCTTTGTAATCGAATGATTTTTGTTTAAAATAACCGATTTTGTTCCTTTTTTCAGTCATAGTTTATCGGGGCTAATAATAAAAAAGAGAAAAATTTATTTTATGTTTTTTTAAAATTTTATTTATGGATAATATTACTCACGCATATCGGAGAAATCATCAACAAGGATAATTTCCTGAATTAGATGATCGGGCGATCTGTCCAGTACCGAATGCACCGTTCTCAATAAAACAGACCAAGCCTCATTATGAAAACAAATAATCACAGCTGTAGGGGGAAGATCCTTTTTGTATCTCCCAGGCTCCTTGCACCTGAAACAAAAAATTTAATTTATTTAATGAAACTGTATAATTTCTATAAAAAGTCAATGTTATCATTTAAACGAACAATTTAAATCAGTAGAAGATGAAGTCAACTTCGAAAACACATGAAAGAATCATGCAAGTAGTATAAGCGTTCTATAGACAGATATTATTAAAATTTAGACACTAGAAGTTTTGAAACTATCCTTAATTATCTCAGAATTTTTAAGGATTAAATATACTATTTTAGCTTCCCAATAAGCTACTTTTTGGCGTAGTGCCGATTTCGAATTCCAGAATTGTTTATTTTCCTGCAACCCCATGGAACACGAGAAAACAAATTTTTATTAAAAATCAAAATTAAATCTACTTTCTTACGAAGATTAACAAAGAAATCAAGAGATTAAAACTTCAAAAAAAGAAAGTTATTTGCAAATAATGAGATAGGAGGAATTAATTCCTCATTCTTTGTAAATTTAAAGTCAGCTGTAAACTTCTCCAAGTAGTATAATGCGTTTACGTCAGACATCCAAGACGTAATTTTATCTAGTAGTATAAGTCATTTAGAGTCAGACATAAAGTGGTTCGAGTAGTGTTGGCTTTTTTAAGTTATCCGTGGACAGTATAGAGTAGTGTGGATTGAATCATTTTAAGTTAGAAATAAGGAATAGAAAGTAGTATAAGTACTTTTGAGTCAGGCTCTGATAGTATCACGTAGTTCAGGTTTTCTGAAGTCGTCATGTATCGTATTAAATAATATAAGTTTATTTAAGTCATTTATAAACACTGTGAAGTACTATAAATCTTTTAAAGTTAGACACAATGCATATTAAGTAGTGTAAGTAATTTCCAGCAAGACTTTAAAGGGCATGACATAGCAAAAGTTCTCTCAGAACAGAGAGGAGTGTACCAAGTAGTAAAAGTCGATTGAAATCAGAAACAAAAGTTTTAAGTAGTCTGAAACATTTTGAGAAAGACTTAAACAGTATTAAGTGGTTGAATTTCTCTTAAGTCAGCCATGGTACCTTTCAAGTAGTATAACAGATTTAACAGCCAAAAATTCTTCCAAAATAAGGGAAATAGGGTAGAATAGAAAGATGAACTTTAAAGTAAACTGTCGAATTAAAAAAATATTATTTTTAATTAAAAAGTTGATTTTACAAATAAACAGTTTAGTTTAAATACAAACTTATAACTTTTAACTCAAAAAGAGTTTTAAACCAAATGGTGGAATTTGCAATAAACAAAAAAAGATGTTTTAACCATGACGACCTATTTTTCACAAAAAAAACGATGATTAAAAAAATGATGAATTTTCAAATGAAAAATATCATTTTTAAAAAAGAAAAATGAAGATAAATATAATAGCCGACTTTTCAATCAAAAAGATTGAACTTCGAAGAAGAAAAATCATTTTTCTACTGAAGGATGAATTTTCAATCCTAAAGGACGAATTTTTTATCCAAAACATGAATTTTCAATCCAAAAGAATAAATTTTGTGAGAAACAGTTGAATTTTCAACCAAGTGGTTGATATTCTGAAGAATAAAATTACTTTTTAATATAATAGTTATATTTTCAACAAATAGTAAAATTTTAAACCAAAATATATCAATTCTGAACAAAAAATATAATAGTAGACATTTTAATTAAGAAGAATTAGCTTTCAACCAAAAATTAAACGTTTCAAAATAGAAACTAGAAGATTATAAAAGGAAATTTGTTTGCAGGATTTTACAAAATATTTCGAAAAATTCGAGCCTTTTTAAAAAATATATAGGACTTTTACAAGTTTTGTAGTAATAAAAAAAGTTTGATAAATTTTCAGAAATACTCCCAAGTTTTTATCTGACTCGAACTTTTCTCAAAATGTTGAGAAATCGTTTAAGATTTAACAAAATTGCCTTTCAATTTTATACTCTTTTTAAGATTGTAAGGAAATATTTTGAAATATGTTAAAACCTTTTTAAATTTCCTTTTAAAGTTAATTTTTCAAAATAAAACATAAACAAAATTTCCTATAAATCTTGAGAAAAATCTTTTTTTTATACTTTCAAGATTGCTAAACCTTCTAATATTTTTAAATTATTCAAATTTTTGGGTTTTTTCTCTAAATTCTTCTTTCATAATTTCAGAAATGTTTTGAAATTTTTAAAAATCTTTTTAAACATTCTCTTCCAATTAATTCTCCAAAATAAAAAATCTTATTAATATTTCATAGGAATGTAAAGAATTGTTTTTCATTTTCTTAATATCTTACAAAATTCCTTTTGTACTTAGGAAATAATTTAAAAATTCTTGTGGTATTTTTTTATTTGCTCTTAAAATTCATTAGAAAAAAACTCATGTGAAACTTTCCCATGAATCTCAAGAATATCTTTTTGAGTTTCTTGACACCCTGCAAAAGCCTCTAAAAAGCTTTCAAAATTACTAAAAATCTTTAAATTTTTTTTCGAAATTTTCAAAATGAGTTTTTCTCATAATTTCATTTTGTCATCGCTTTCACAATGTAACAAAGTTTAGAAATTATAGTCTCGTATCAAAATGTTAGGTTTAGAATTATTTTCCAAAATTTATCATTTAAATTTTCTCATGAATAATGTTTAGAAACATTTAGAGATCAATTATAGGATGAAGTAAAACGCCCCACATAGCATCCCGTAACGAAACAAGACACCCCCCCCCCTTTAATTCTACGTCAAGTAGAATGATGCATTTTACCCAAGATACAATAGATCTTGAGTAGTATAAGTCATTTTTGGTCAGACTGAAATGAAATGTAGAAAGTAGTACAAGCAAATGTATGTCAGACAATCAATTAGAGTTTGTATCATCCAAGTAGTATAAACCAAGTGTGGTCCGCCTTCAGAATATTTTTCACAGCGCAGCAGCTGTTCATTTTTATTTGCAATAAGGACTGTACAGGATTATAAAAAAGGCCATTTTCCACGGGTCAGTGAAACGCGAAAGGTGATTGTCGGGAAAAGAGTCGTTTTTGTCGAATCTACGAAACTCTGGCGTCATTGAATAACCTTTCCTGATTTCAGTAGCTGCACACTTCATACCCATTGGTAACCGTTTGTCGCTGAAAAGTGGATATCGCTGTTGGACGCCAATCGACTGGAAATGACTGAATCGCTTACAGATTGAAGGGTCTTTCTCCTTCGTTGAAATGCTGACTCCTCTTATCGGACATGGCAATTTTCGAAAAACTTTAACAAGTTACTGACGAAAGGCTGCATTTTTTGGAATAATTTGTAGTCGATCTAATAAAAAAGATAATTTTGTTTACTAAAAAGAGCTGAATTTTCAACGAAATAGTTTTAAAAACTGGTCAGTCAAATCGCTGATATAGTCACGCAGAATTTTGTCAGGAATTCCAGAAATTATTTTGAATGACCCGCACATATTGATTTAATTTGTATAAAATTTTTATTATTTGGTTAAAAATTAAATTATTTTGTTAATAATGCAATCATTTTGTGAAAGGAAAATACTTCTTCGTTCGAAATTCAACTGTTTTGATAAAAACTATTTTTTTGCTTAAACATTGAACAATATGATTGAATTTTTTTCTTTCTTGACTAAAATTTTATTTTTGTTGAAAATTCAACTATTTTTTTGATCATTCATCTTCTTGGTTTAAAAATGTACATTTTTTGTAGAATTCTGACCTATTATGATGAAAAATTCCATTGTGTGAATAAAAAAAACTAATCTGTTTCGGTTGAAAATGAACTTTTTTGTCAAAAATTCTACTGTTTTGTAGAAAATTCTCATTTCGTACTTGAAAATTCAATAATTTGGTAGAAAACTCTAGTATTTGGTTAAAAGTTTGCGTGCGAAAAATTATTCTCCTAAATGAACATTTGTTTCAGTTGGATAAATGAAACTGTTTTTTTTAATTTATTTTTAGTTACAACTTTTATTCAATTTTAGTTGAAAACTCCTTTTTTGTGAAAAATTAATTTTTTAAGCTGAAAATTCAATTATTTTGTAGAAAATTCATCTTTGCTACGCCACTTTTGATTAGAAATTGATCTGTTTTAGTTCCGAAACTTAAATAGTTAGTTAAAACAAATTGAAAAGGAAAAAAAACTGTGTCTTAACATCACACCTACGCGCAAACATTAATATATTCCTAGAAAATTCAACTTTTTGGTTGAAAATGTATATATTTTGTTGCAATTTTACCTTTTCTGTTAGACAACAAATCTTCTGTGTTAAAAATTCAATTATTTTGGTAAAAATGTACGTATTTTGTTGTGAATTTATCCTTCTCTGCCAAAAATTAATCTTCCGTGTGGAAAAATAATTTTTCGTTTGTAGAAAATTGTATTATTCGTTTGAAAATTAATCAGTTTTATTTGAGGATTCCAGTATTCTCTTGAGAATTCATTTCCGTCAAAAATGACCTTTTTAGATGTAAGAAACTTCCTAAAAATTCATTTTTTTGGTTGAAGATTCACCATTTCATTCAAAAATTTGATTTTTTGGTTGAAAATTAGTTTTTTCTCCAAAAATTAATTTTTTCAACTCTAAATTAAACTATTTTGTAAAAAAATAATCTTCTTGAGTTGAAAATTCAACCATTTTGTAGAAAATCCAACTATTTGGTACAAAATTAAATAGTTTTCTAGTCAAGTTTTCTTAATTGAAAATTAATTCTTCTGAACGAAAGTTTAACTACTCTAATTTTGCTCGGAAATTCAACGTTTTGGTTCAAAATTGATATATTTTTAGAATATTTATATTTTCTGTTAGAAATTGAATCTTCTTGGTTGAAAATTTAACTATTTTTGTTAAAATTGTATATTGTGTTGTTAATTCATCCTTCTTGTTATAAAATTAATCTTTTGTGTTAAAAATTAAATTTTTTGGTAGAAAATTTTCTTATTCGGTCGAAAATGAATCTATTTTACAAGCATTCCCCTGAAAATTCGTTCCTGCTGAAAATGATCTTTTTGGATTCCCGGGTTGGAAATTCAACTATTTTGTAGAAAATCCAATTACTTGACACAAAATGAAACTCCTACATGAAAATTGATTTATTTGGATTAAATACAATGCTTTTTTATTTTTAGATAAAACCTGTTTTTTTTTAACTATGGTTGAAAATTATTTTATTTAAAAATTCAACTGTAACTGTTTTGAAGAGATCTATTGATTTTCAAATTTATGTATTTTTTGAAAATTTGTCTTTCCTGTTAGGAAAGTAATCCGTTTTTTTAAAGGATTTAAGTATTCTCTTGAAAGTTTATTTCTGTTAAAAAAGATTCTTCAGGTGGAAAAAACATTCTAAAGGTTTCATTTTTTGGTTGCAGATTCACAATTTTAGTTGAAAATTCTTTTTTTCTCTAAAAAATAATGTTTTAAACTTTAAATTTAACTATTTTTTGAAAACTAATCTTCTCCAGTTGCCAATTTTTTTAAAATTGAAAATTAATTCTTCTGAATGAAAATTTAACCACTCCACTTTTCGTAACAAATTGATCTGTTCTACTTTAAAAGTTTAACTAGGTAGTTAAACAAATTTTTAAACGAAAAAAACTTTGTTGTAACATCAAATCCACACTGTTCAATATATTTATTTCAAAATGCATGAATTTTATTACAAATTCGTCTTCTTCTTGAGAAATTAATATCTTCCTTGAAAATTCAACTTTTTGGTAGGTAATTGTAAAATTTTGTTGGAAATTTGTCTTTTCTGTTAGAAAAATAATCTTCTTCGTTAAAAATTCAACTATTTTGTTACAAATGTATGTATTTTGTTTTACTCTTTGAGGTTGACAATTCATTTTTTCAATGAAAATTTTACTATCAGGTTGTAAATAATCTGTTTTTGTTCAGGATTCAAGAATTCTCTTGAAGATTCTTTTCTTGGGAAAATGATCTTTTGAGACGAAAAACAGTTCCTAGAAAGTTTTTTTTTTTTTTAGAATTCACAATTCTATTTGAAAACTCGTTTGTTTTTTGTTATTAAAAATGCGTTTTTTGTTTTTTAAATTCATTTTCTTAACTGAAACTTTAACTATTTTTTAGAAAAATACATTCTTTCGTACAAATTGAAACTATGTTGTAGAAATTGTTATTTCCTGAACATTAATTCTCTAACATTAAAATTGAACTATTTCACTGAAACTTAACAACAAAGGGGGGGGGGTGGTGCGTGATTTAACAATTTATAAAAACCATACGAAGAATTCGAAAACAATTTGGCCCAGAAACTTGACCCTCGATTAACTTCTGATATTTCTGAAAACATTTTACCCAGGGAAAAAAATTTTTAAAAGGAAAAAATGGAAATAGGGAAAGAATGGTGAAGCCTGTGATATTTGCAAGGTTTTATTTTAAGCTGCTTTTGCCATTTTCTCGAAAAGAAAGGGGATATCCAAAAAGCGTTAGGAAGTGGATGATCTTCAGACATAAGATGGGTATAGAGCCAATAAGGAGGTCGAATATGAATGAGTTTGCAACGCTCGGCTGTGCCTGGTGTTTGGTGTCGGTGCGGCAGATCCTTCTGGGTGTATACAAAGCTTGGGTGCTATTGCCTATCCCTCTTGGGGATTTATGTGATGCATATGGAATTTCTGTCCGACCCAGTCGACAACATGTTCCACGATCGCAAAGTCCTCTTGAGACTTTCCGAGATGAAGATGGTACTGCCTGCTTCTCGAATATTATTCCGAGCTTCTCTGGAAGCACTTCTACATGCAGAGTATAAACTCTGAAGCTGCCAAATTGGTTATAGATGCATCTATTGTCTTCTCTTTCTTACGACATTCAATAAAATTTATTTCTGAGTCTTTTATTTTCTGTTATAAAAGAAAGTTCTAATAAAATCCTTGCAAGATCTCTAAAATATTCCTAAAGAAGTACCTTGGGCGTCAGAAGAGTCTTATTAACTTTATTGAAAATTCATGAGACGAGATTCAGGAAAATATTCAAGACAGGAATTGAGACGAGGATCGAGACAAGATTCGAGACGAGGCTCGAGTCAAGATTCGAGACAAGACTCGAGCCAAGATTCGAGACGAGGTTCGAGACGAAATTCGAGAAGGGGCTTGCGTCGATATTCAAAGCGAAAATCGAGACGAAATTTGAGGCGAGAATCGATACGAAATGAGTTGAGATGTGGCGTAAAGGATCACATAAAGGACCAGAGAGAAATTGGTATAGAAAGAGGAGTTGTGAAAGACTTAGTAGGGTACGAAACTCTTTTTTAGGCGCATGTCGCTCAAATTGATGTCCTCAAATTGATGAAAACTCCTATAAAAAAAACAAGAATCTGAAAAAAATTCGTCCAAAGCAAAAATTTCAGACAAAAATAATAATATTAATAATATTATTAATAATATTTTTAGTTTTGTTGAAATTTTTGCTTTTAACCAACCTTTTTTCAGATTACAATAGGAGCAGTTTTTGTTGGTTTGTTGTGGTCCAAATTTTGTCGCTGGATTCTTCTTTTTTTACAGGAGTTTTCATGAATCAATTTGATTCAATTCATTACTTTTGTAAGATGAATAATTAAAAAACAGCATAAATTCATTATTTTTATAAAAGCATCGAGATTCATTATTTTCACGACGTCAAAATGAATAGGATGCTTGAAAATTATTGACAGAAAAACTTAATATTTAAAAGTCCTCAACTATTTTTTTATTTCCCTAACCAAGAATATTTAGATAACAAAATTCTAATCGAGAAGAGGATTGTGACAAGGATCGAGCCAATACCTGCAACGAGATTCGAGACGAGGATCGAGACGAGTATCAAGCCGAGATTTGAGGCAAAGTTTGAGTCAAGATTCGAGACAAGGCCACGAGACAATATTCGAGACGAGGCTCGAGACAAGATGCGAGAAAAGAATCAACCTGAATATATTTTATTTAATTCATAATTTTTAAAACATCATATTTAAAAAAAAAACACATCATAAATGCATTATTGTTATAAATCATCGACATTCATTATTTTTACGACGTCAAAATAAATAAGATGCTTTTTAAAGTTACTGCAATGCATTGGAATAGTTTTAAATATCCTAAAAAAAATGTAATCCTTAAAAATCCCATTAATATAATGAAATAAATTTTAAATTCTTTGGAATCTTTTAGTATAGCGTCAAATATATTTTGAACCCTTTTGAAAAATTTTAAATCCCTCGGAATCTTAAAAAAATATTTTAAAACCTTATCACTAAAATCATAAAATTCTTGGACAAAATTTTTAATGTTTTATAATCTGTTTAAAAGGCCTTGTAAACCTGTTAAATATTCCAAAATATTTTTTTTAAAAACTTTTCGAATCCTTTAAAATATCTTGGAGTTTTTAAAAATTGCTTAAAATCTTTTTTAAAAAAATTCGAATTACTTTAAATTATTCAATAATTTAAAATTGTTAAATTTTATAAGATCTCGTTGTATCTTCAAAAATATTCTAAAGCAAACAAAAAATATAGGATATTCTTTCAATCCCTATGACAGTTTTTTGGAATCCTTTAAAACCATTAAAATCGTTAGATAACTGTTTGAAATCTTGAATCATATAAAAAGGTCTCAGAATCTTTTAAAGTGCCTTAAATTCCTATTAATTTTTAAAATACCGTAAAATAGTCCAAATCCGTTGGAATACCTTCAAATTATTTAAATCTATTACAAATTTCCTGGAATGTTTTAAAATACCATAACATATTTGTAATCCTTTGACAGCTCATTAAATGACGCAAATCAATCAAAAATGTCTTTTAATATTTTAAAATAACATACAATGTTTTAATTCCTTTAAAATATTTTGAAGTCATTTGAATTTTTTTTAAACTCCTAAAAATTCAGAGGATTTTTTTTTAATTACCTTACGAATTTTAGATCTCTGGAAATCCTTCAAAGTCCCTTGAAATATTTTGAAATTCTTTTTAACGTTTTGAAGCTCTTGAAAATTTTATGGATGTTTTGAAATTATACCACAGTCTTCAAGCTCTTTTAGAATTAATTTAAATTCTTAAAATCTATTATGAATTTCTTGGAATCTTTTGAAATACTTTCCAATTTATAAAATCCTTTGTATTTTTTCACAATCCTTTCAAATTATTAAAGTCTATTAAAAAATTCCTTTCAATCTTTTAAAATACTCTAAAATATTTGACATTTTTTGAATTTTTTCAAATCCCTTGAAACTTTTTAAAACTCTTTAAAAATACCCTTATTTTTCAAATCTTTTGAAATGTTTGAAAATCCTTTGAAATTATTCAAATATATTCCAAATTCCTTCGAATTTTGAAAAATACTCCAAAATGCTTAAAATCCTTTGAAACCATTTGATATCCCTTGACACTATTTAAATCTCTCTCCCGTCATTTCTCCGGCTTAATACTCTTCATATCCCCTCACTACTCCTTTCCCCTCTCCCTATACTTTTTCCTAATTACGCTCTTTTTGTGGGTTGTGAGTTGTGAGTTAGGAATTAGGAATTAGGAGTAAGCAGTCAGGAGTGAAGAGTTATAGGTTAGGATTTAGGAGTTAGGAGTTAGGTGTTAGGAGTTAGGTTTTTAGGATTTATTAGGAGTTAGGATTTATGAGTTAGGATTTAGGATTTATGAGTTAGAAGTTAGGATTTATGAGTTAGGAGTTAGGATTTATGAATAAAATGATAAATTACTTTCGATTCTTAATTTAAAAATTCGCTATGTTTCTGGAGGGTTTTGAAGGTTTATTTTCGATATAAATGGTGTTCTATTGTCCCAAAGGTACTTTATAAAGAGGTGGTCAATTTTCTAGCAATATCTCAGAGTTAATCGGCAATCGCTTGAAATTCTGCGCTTTGTAATCGTCGTTATCGATAGAGTTCTTTTTAAATTCGTTTCCCTCACGAAGCTATTGTGCTCACATCGTCGTAAATTCCACTTCTAAGTATCCCAACAATAAAAATTGATATATGGTGGATATTATCACATGAGAAGGGCAGAAGCGTTGGAGGCCAAGTCGGATATCTGGAAACGAGAAAATACGATAATGCGGCGATATCGGACGCAGGAGTCTAAAACTCGACAGGAAATTTTCTTGGCTGTATTCCACACGTGCACTGTCATAAAACTCATAGAATGTTCTGGACTTGGTTATAGTTTTCTTTATCACTTTATGCAAATGAAAGCTTTAATTAAGAGTCATATTAAGATAGCAGTCCTATTTTTAGTATAGTTTTTGACTAGAAGGTAAAATTCAGAAACTTTTAGAAAAGAGTAATAGTTAAATATTGTTTTATAAGTGGTAAAATAAAAAGTCGAATATTGTATTTGGCATATTTATAATAATAATAAATTATTTAATGGATTGCAAAATTCCAAGAGGAAATCAGGTCGACTGAAAAATCCCGAAAAATAAAATTTCCGACACTGTAAAATTCTCGAATTGGCAAATACCTAAATAATAAAATTTGCGTGTAATAAAATGGCCCAAAAATAAAAATACCGAATTAGAAAATTTCCGAATAATAAACTTCACGAAAGTTTCTAATATTACCGAATAATATTATTCCCGGAAGTTAAAAATATTTCCGAATCGGAAAATTCCCAAATAATAAAGGTCCCGACACAAAATTTGCTTAATTATAAAATATACGAATTGGAAAATTCCCGATTAAAAATACAATATTGAATATTTATTTTTTAAATTTATTTTTAATGTTTAAAATTTGGAAACTATTGTTTCAATTTGATATAAAAATAATTTTAAAGAAAATATTTCTGGGTGACGATTTTTTTTAATGTGCAGAGTATTACAAAAAATACAAAAAACGTTCGCAAAAATCAAATTTTAAATTTACATATATATTTTTTTGAAAATCGTTTTAATGTATGATGAAAAAAGTGGGTGATTTTTTTTGTTTTCGAGGGTCAAATTTGGTAAAATATAGAAGGTGTGAAAAATCCAATTTTCAAGTTTGAAAAATCAGAATTTAGCTCGCAGCTATTAAGTTAAATTTGACCAAACTTGCCCCTCGAACACAAAAAAAATCACCCTCTGTTTTGAATGTACTTTATATCGATTTTCAAATAAATATATGTAAATTTAAAATTCGATTTTTGCAAACGCTTTTCGACTTTTTTAAATATTATGCAAATTGAAAAAATTACTTCATTCAGAAATATTTTGTTAAAAATGATTGCTATTTTAAATTTAAAAAATAATTTTCAAAACTTTAAACATTAAAAATTACTTGAAAAAAAGAAAATATTTATTATTGTATTTGTAATCAATATTTTATAATTCGTGAATTTCCTGCCCGCAATTTTATTATTCGGTAATTTTCCAATTCAGAAATTTTACAATTCTGTATTTTTATTTTTCGTCTATTTTATTATTGGCGAATATTAATATTAGGGAATTTTCGAATTTCGGGAATTTTATTATTAGAGTTTTTTCAGTCTTCCCAGTAGAACTTAACTTTTACCATTAATTTTTTAACTTTTATCCTGGTAGACAATTCAGTCTTTCGGAAACTAAATTTTCAAAGTTCTATGACTTTTACTTTTTCCTTGACTATTAATATTTGAATATTGAAAATTTTAATCGTGCAACGTTTTTAAAAAAGAATTTTACACAACTGGAATACGAGTTAAAAATAAATTAAAGTTAAATTCGAATTTATTCAAATGAATTAATAAACATTTTGAAAAATGTAATTTATTTCCATAAAATTAAATGGAATTTAGAGGAATGTAATGGATGCGAAAAGAATCCGAATAAATTCAAGGTGAATTAAAAAAAAGCTTAAATTAATTTTTCAGCAGACCCAATGAATCAAAAAATTTATATATTAAAATATAAAAAATAATTTTAAAAAAATGTCAAAATATGAAAAAAATTCATCGAATTTATTAATCATTATTTATTAATTAATTAATTATTTTATTTATTGATAATTAATTTGCCACTTAGGTAGGTCCTAAGTGGTCCTACGTAGGTCGTGTAAAATCGCTTCACGTCTTGCGCAATTTTAAGAAATTCATTACAAGCTCATTAAAAAATTGTTTAATCCCTTTAAAAAATTCAAATCCTTGTAAATCCCTTGAAATCGTTTGCAACTTTTTAAAGCTCACAATAATGCCTTAAAATCTTTTCAAAAATACTAAACGACTGAAAATCCTTTGAAATGCCATTATATTAATCAGAATTTTCAAAAATACCCTAAAATAAATCAAATCGTAAAAAAATATTTTAAAATTTCTTACAATTTTTCAAAGCTCGTGAAAGCTCCTAAGATTTAATAAAAAATACCCTAAAATATTTGAAATCCCATTAAATATCTGAATTCTATTGAAAACTCCTTGTAATCCTCTTCCTAATTAATCGAAATTTTTTAAATACCCTAAAATAATTTAAATCCTTTACAATAACTTAAAATCTTTTGCAATTTTGCAAAAGCTCTTGAAAATACTTTAGAAATTGAAAAAATACCTTAAAATATTTCAAATCCTTTGAAATCCCAATTAATCGCTGATGCCATTAGAGAATTCTTGAGCATTTTTCAAAATACCCTACAACATTTTAAATAATTAAAAATGTTTTGGAAACCCTTCAAACTTTTTCAAGCTCTTGAAAGTGACTTTAAATAATAAATAATTTATTATTAAAATAAAAAAATCTTATGAGCCTAAATTTCTTATTAACAGAATTATTATTCTATTGCTAAGAAAAAATAAAAGTAAAAATATAAATAAGAATCATAAAAAGATGCTATTTTTTAATCCCAGTTCAACTTTATCGGTTAATTTGACGAGATTTGGTTGTTTGCATAATATTATCTTCTAGTTTAAGTTCCTAGCGACCGCCCAGAGTGAAACGAGCGCATCTTACTATATGAAGAAGGGTAATTGAATTGATGGGCTTATTTTGCTTGAGACTATGAGGTCCCAGAACCTATTATTACGAAACAAAATTTATGGCTTTGAATCCGGTAGAAAATCGTGTTCGCTTAACAAAGTTTTCACAAACCATTACTCTCGATTTATTTCGAAAAGTGGATATTACTTTAAAATTCTTCTAGACCTTGAACGAATATCTATCGAGCTACTCATTTATTAAAGTTTTAAAAAAATACGTTTTTGCAATTTTTATTCAGATTGGTGAATATTAATGGAATCGGTAAGAATAAAAAATCCTGAAAAATAAAATTCCCGAAATTGAAAAATTCGCGAATTGGAAAATCACCGAATAATAAACTTCGCGAATAATACAATTTCCGAAGAAAAAAATTCTCAAATATTATAATTGCTAAATTATAAAATTGTTGAATAATAAAATTCCCGAATTGGAAAATTCCTGTATAATAAAATTCCCGAATAATAAAATTTTCGAATAATTAAAAATATAATCTAATTGGAAAATTCCCGAATAATAAATTTTCTGATAAAAAATTGCTGAATTATCAAATATCCG
>JAWWLR010000148.1:31918171-31929216 GCA_035041075.1 Acraspis erinacei | reverse complement strand
GACTCATAAGTGGATTAACCTATATTACCCTGGACTACCATGGATTATCATGGATTACCGTGGATTATACTAGGATACTCTGGATTACACTAGAATACTCTGGATTAAAATTTAATTACTTGGATTACCTAAACTACTTCGGCTACCTAAATTACTACGATTACTTAAATTACTTCGATTTGCCTGGATTAAAATTGGATTAGCTTGGATTATAGGTGAACTAAACTAGATTACTGTGGATTACTTTGACTTATAAGTGGATTACCCCATATTACTCTAGATTACCATGGATGACACTGGATTACCCTGGATTACACTGGAATAAGCTTCATTAAAATTTAATTACTTGGAATACCCAAATTGCTTTGAATCACCTAGATTGAAATTGGACTACCCAGAATTATAGATAGTTTACAGTAGATCAGTCTAGATTACTCCGACTTATAAGTGGATAACCCTGGATTACGCTAGATTATACTGAATTATACTGGATTACCCCAGACTACACGGGAGTACTTTGTACTTCAATTAAATGTTGGAATACCTAAATTACTTCTATTTACCTAGATTACAATTGAACTACCGTTGATTATAAGTGGATTAAACTAGATTACACTGGATCCCCTTTCCTTATAAGTGGATTACACTGGATTATCCTGGATTACCGTGTATTACACTGGCAAACTCTGAATTAAAATGTTATTACTTTGATTACCTAAATAACTTTGAATTACCTAGATTACGATTGCACTATCCTGCATTGTAGAATTAAATTTAATTATTCTGGATTACTTCGGCTTATAAGTAGATTACCCTAGATTATCCTAGATTACTGGATTCTAGGTAGATTATAGTAGATTACTCTGGATTACTCAGACTTATAATTTTATTACTCTAGATTACCCTGGATTACACTGAATTGAACTGGATTAATCAGGATTCATTGAAATACTCTGGATTAAAATTTAATTACCTGGATTACCTAAATTACTTCGACATCTAGATTACAATTGGAAAAACCTGGATTATAGGAGGAATTAAACTTACTTATTCTGGATTACTTCGACTTATAAGCGGATTAGCCTAAATTACACTGCAACATTGGATTACACCGAATTATCCGGATAACACCGGATTACCAGAGTAGTTTCCCCCTCCCAGAACTCTAAAAAGTAGAAAAAGAGAATAAAGAGTTCTGTAGCTATTTTGGGGGAATTGTATTATTTCTGGAAGTGCTGGCTATTGGCGACAATGTAATCTCGTTTCGTGCTTCCTGTTCTCTGCTCTTAAGTCGAGAACCAGTAGGGCCTCCAGTGTTACGAGGGGTTTCCGGGGCAAGGCTGCAGCGGGCAGCCAGATGTACCGAGGATGCCGAGAAAAGCAACATAATTATCGACATCTCAAGACAATGGGGCTCGTTAGGTGCTGTGAAACTACTGCTTGAGTCCCAAAGTCGGTTTGCGGAAGAGTCCTTGGGAGCAGTATTACTTCCGGTTTGGACGCGAGCCAAGTTACTGACTGCTTATTGGGGACTGCACTGTCTTCCTCAAACTCAGGACTTACATTTCTCCTTGTCTGGGGTCTCTTTTAGAGACAACTAAAGCGCAACCAGCCAACTGCGACTACCCTCGTCTCCAGAACAGCCACCACCCACCACCCCTATCGCAACCCACAATTGTCCGCTTTTCTCGAACCACAGCACATTTCCAACTAATGGACTCTGAAGGGAAGACGGAAAAGACGCACACTTTCCCCTTTTTTCTGACTGCATTCCAAGACGGTGAGGACGACTAACTTTACAAATATCAAGCTGACAATTCTGGAAGGATGTCAGCTGGAAAGTGTGACTTTAGCACTTTCTAAGAAAGTTCAATAACAGGGTGTCTACCGAAATTTCGTATTCAAATTCTTGCATTTCTCGGATTGGAAACAGCGATTTTCTCATTTGATCTGTGTGTCTTAATTTGAGACCTTACTATTGGTTATTATTTATTTGCTCGAAATGAATAAGTAAAGTAGTTCAACTTTAAGCCAAGTTAAGTTTTCAAACTAAAAAACGAATGTTACAAAAAGCAGGTGACTTTTAAAACCAGAATAGAAGAAATTTTAACAAGAAACATGATTTGCATTCAATAAAGATGAATTTTTATGGCAATTGTTAAATTTTTAAGGAAAAAAGATACATTTTATACAAAAAGTGAGACCGCTAAATCATTTTACTCAACCAATTGAATTTGAGGAAGAATGCGAGTTTTTAAAAATATTGTTGAAGTCTCAAAATAAATGATAAATTTTCAATACAAAATTAATACTCAAAAAAATAATTTCCATCAAAATAGTTAAACTTGCGAATAAGCAGTTTAATTTAAGAATAAATGATACATTTTCAGCCCAAAAGTTCAATTTTCAAAAGGTATAGTCTAATTCTAAACCAAATAAAAAAGATAGATTTCAAACCATAAATTAAATTGTTAAATGATTTTACTAATCGATTGATTAAAAGAAATCTGAATCAATTGAATTTAACTAAAAAAGATGAATTTAAAAAAATTTGAATTCTCCACATCATTCTCCACAATGATGAATTTTCAATAAAGAAGATTAATTTTCTACCCAATAAACGAACTTCCAACCAAATACATGAAGTTAAATATTGAATATTCAGGGATAAAGTTTCATACAAAAAATAGAATAATTAACTTTTCAGATAAAAATAATATTTAAAAAATGGATTTTTAACAAAATAGTTAAATTGCCAATCAAAATTATTAATTTTCGGGCAAAAGTTAATACTGAACCGCATAATATACTTCTTTACCAAATTGTTAAACTTTCAAGTAAAAAATATCAATTGTCAACGAACAGTGAAACAGTTAATTTTTTAGTTAAAAATGATTATCAACGGTAAAATAATATTATTAAAGAATGGAATTTAAATAAAAAACAACAAGTATTTTTGAATAGAATATTTGAATTCTCAACTAAAATGATAAATATTCAATAATGAAGATTAATATTCTATTCATATAGATGATTTAAAAAAAATTAAATAGTTAACTTTTTAGATAAAAAAATTGGATTTCTACAAAACAAAAAAGAATTTCCAACAAAACCTTTTCAAATAAGTACTTTAACTTTCAAACAAAAATATAAATTTTCAACAAAAAAGTTAATTTCTAACCGAATAGTCCAATTTTTTAGCAAGTTGTTAAATTTTTAACTAAATACATGAAGTTAAGTATTGAAAAATCAAGGATAAATTTTCAGAAAAAAACAATAGTTAATATTTCAGATAAAAAATCAATGTTACACAAAAAGAAGGGATTTTAACAACATCGTTAAATTTTTTAATAATACGCATAGTCTAATTTTTTACAAAATTGTTAAATTGACAAGTAAAAATGATCAATTTTACGCTAAAAACGAAACAGTTAAATTTTTAGTTTAAAACCTAATTTCCATCTGAAAAAAGGATTCTTAAACAATTGAATTTAATTCAAAAGACGGATTTTAAATAGAATAGTTCAATTCTTCACGAAATTGATGAATTTTTAATAAAGAAGATTAATGTTCTACCCAAATAGATAAATTTTCAATCAAATTAAATAGTTAAACTTTTAGATAAAAAAAATTGACGTTCCAAAAGAAGCAAGGAATTTCCAACAAAACACTTACATTTTCAAATAAGCAGTTTAATTTTCAACAAAAAGTGCATTTTTAAACGAAAAGTCCATTGTTTACCAAATTGGTAGATTTCCAACACAAGGAGGAGAATTTTCTAGAAAACAGTTTAATTTTCAATCAGAAAATGTAAATCTTCAAAAAAAGTTAATTTACTACAAAATGGGTAAAATTTCAACTAAAACCATGAAAATTTAAAAAAAAAGAATTCTTAACGAAACATGTAACAGTTAATATTTAAAAAAAAAGATAAAAATTTGTAATAAAAAACCTTAAAAAACGAAAATAATTTATAAAGTTTTGCGGTCTATTCAAAAATATTGTTTAATCAAGTAGAAACATTTTAGGATAGTTTGCGAAGCTTTAAAAAATAATTTTAGTTTGAGATGCTTACAAGAATGAGATCTATTATCAAAAATGAAAATATCGAAATCTTAAAACATTTTTGAAAATCGGAAATATTATTTAGGTTACGAAACAAAATTATTTTTTATTTCCAATATTTTTCCTTTCTGCTCAGCCAAGTGGATGGAAATAGATAAGAAATCAGCTTTTCGAATTGTTTGAACTGAATAATTTAAAGAAAAGAATTCTTTCTCAAAATATGCCACGACTACGAAGTGGCAAAGTCAATTTTAGTCAGCTCACGGTGACAAAAAAATCCATAATTTTGTATTGATTGACCTACTACAAATGTATTCTACATTGTTGTAAATGTTCGAGAAAATTTTGAAAACTTTTAGATTATTCTAAATATTTCAGAATAGTTGATAAATTTCTAGACTTTTCTTCAATATTCTGAAATATCCTAGAATCGTATAGAATATTCTGATATCTTATAGAATGTTCTACAATAATCGGACATGTTTAAAAATTCTGTACAATACTCTGGAATTTTTTCGATGATCTAAAATATTTCAGAATTTCACTGATTCTTTTTAAATTCTTAAATATCTAGAATGTTCTAAAGATTTCTAGAATGTTCTGATTTTAGCATGTTGTGATTTTAGAATTTTCTGATTTCAGAAAGTTCTGATTTTACAATGTTCTAATTTTAAATATTCTACTTTTAGAATGTTCTAAAACATTATCTAGTTCTGTGATATTCAGGTTGTTTTTAGGATGTTCTGAAATATATTGTAATATTTCAGAAAGTTTTGGAAAATTCTCGAAGATTGTAGAATGTTCCTAACCTTTTGCAGATTATTCTGAAATACTGCAGAATATAATTATAAATTTTTATAAACCTTTCTAGAATATTCGGATGTTTTAAAATACTACAACATGTTGCGGATTATTTAAAAATTCTAAAAACATTCTAGAATTTTGTTTACTGTGCAATAGAGGAAAGCAATACCAGGTGGATAGAAACACTTTTTCATTCTTAATATTAATAAATGAGTAATTATTTAATAACTCTGATAAATGCAAAAATTACAAATAATTTTATTTTGTTATGTTGGTAAAAGAAATGGACTTTCTTATTTATCTACAAATTCGGTGAGTAGCACATACTTGTTTGTAGTCGCAACCTAAAAGCAAAAAAGTACTTTGATATTCAATCCTAATCAATCAACAATGTCCATGAAATTTAAGAGCATTAATTATCAGACAGTTTTGAAGCCCAAAGTTTGACGAATCGAAGGAATCTGTGAAAGAATACTTTGAAGGAATACTAAAAAAAGTTGTGATTTTAGAATGTTCTAATTTTAAATGTTCTACTTTTAGAATGTTCTAAAACATTATCTAGTTCTGTGATATTCGGGTTGTTTCTAGGATGTTCTGAAATATATTGTAATATTTCAGAAAGTTTTGGAAAGTTCTCGAAGATTGTAGAATGTTCCTAACCTTTTTCAGATTATTCTGAAGTACTACAGAATACAAGTCGAATTTTTTTAAACCTTTCTAGAATATTCGGATGTTTTAAAATACTGCAAAATGTTGTGGATTATTTAAAAATTCTAAAAACATTCTAGAATTTTGTTTCCTGTGCAATAGAGGAAAGCAATACCAGATGGATAGAAACACTTTTTCATTCTTAATATTAATAAATGAGTGATTATTTAATAACTATGATAAATGCAAAAACTACAGATAATTTTATTTCGTTATGTTGGTAAAAGAAATAGACTTTCTTATTTATATAAAAATTTGGTGAGTAGCACATACTTGTTTGTAGTACTTTGATATTCAATCCTAATCGGTTTGACGAATCGAATGAATCAGTGAAAGAATAGTGAAAGCAATTTATTATCTTTAAAAAAGATAATCTGTAGGCTAACCAAATTTTCATTGAAATCCCAAGAACACATAACGGTTTCCCCTACTATTATTGAAGATCATAATTTAAATATTGCATTAAAAATCCGCAAAAACAAAGGCCTCTCTTTAAACTCGAAACAAGGATTTACAATAGGAACTTGCATTATACTGTTCTCTCTAGATGCTTCAACAACTCTACAAGTATTATAATAGTCAAGAATCTGTCAGATGTCTCATTCATCATTCCTTATTCTTCACATACTGTTTCATTCTCACGCTGTCCACTACAACTCCTGACCATAAAATGAAATAAGGAACGCTTGGAACAGCCAAAAAAAAGTAAAACTACAAACCCTGATTAAAACATTTCTAAAAGGAATCCCATGACTCTTTAACTGCAACGACAATTTATCGGTTCTAACGAGTAATCACTACCTGGACTAATTGATGTTGAAGAATTTATACATCTTTTTCTGGAAAAAGGATTCGAGCGTCTTAGAGCAAAGTTCCCCACACAAAGAGGAATTAATTGGTCCTGGTCCGTGATTAGTAGGTCTTTCGGAATTACCGCGATGCTTCCACGATGATTAATGTCTCGACGTTGCCAACTTTCTCACTGAAGATTAATACCAGAAGTGGCAGAGAAGAGGATGCTGGAAAGGGCGAATTTTAATGCAGCGACGACGGTTTGTCTGAACAGGATATTGCGCAGAGACTCGAAATTTTGATGCCCGGAGTTTCCCTCAGCTTGTTCAACGTTCATACTTGTTAAGCCTGCTGCGGGCAACCCTTTGGCTCTAGTGTCATCACCCTTCGCACTAACAAATGCTTCAACCAAGGCAAGAAACTTTTGATCAGCAGACCTTTGTGAACTTCATTTCGTATCTGTCGTCACAGAGATTACAAAATTTGGATACACATTTGGATGGAGTTTTATAAGTTTTATTTGACAGGATTCAAAACAAAAACTAAGGATTTGGAATGTAACTGTGGCAGCGTCCACATATTATGACGCCTCTTCAGTGATTTTTTACTTAGCCCTAACCCTTGGGACAATTTGTGATATTTTGGTGATCCATCCTCCTCAAAATATCACAAGACACTGAAGATGACCATCCGATAAGAAGGCTTGCATTAAAAGGTATTGCTAATTTTGAATCCCTAAGAATGCCTTTTCTGTCCTTCATTTTTTAATCCTCGTTAGGTGACGAAAATGATAAGATTCCAATCCCTTTCGAAGCCGATCACAGTTGCCAAACGTAACCTTAAATAAATTAAAAAAACAATTTCCGTTTGAAGCAATAGAACACGCTCCGAAACCATGAAATTTGCAACATGTTGTGGGATTGTACATGAGAATACATCTCTTTATTGTAAATATTCGATTTCTTCATCCAAAAGTATTCAGAAAAATATTGTCTTCGCTGAGTATAGAAAGGGATTCAATTTAAGATAAACCAACAATGAATAATGAGCAGTTAAAAATATTTTATAAAAGTATGATAAACATTTTCTAGTATATTTTCTGATGATCCTGATGGACCAGGCGAGCATAACCTCAAAATTTATTTATGCATTTTTTTCAAACCCAACTTAAGTTCACCGAAAAATGCGATATCGAGTTGAAAATTTGGAAAATTAAATAAGAAGCATGAAAAAACTATGGCTGATCTTCAATTTTTACAATTATAAAAAAGTATTTTTTTAACACATTTTTTTGCTGTTTTCATAATTATAAAGATTTTTTTAAATTAAATTTTGTTTTTTGAAGTTACGGTCAAACGGCCTTAAGCAGTTTGAAAAATACTTTTATATTTTAGTCTTAACGCTCAAGTGAGAACTCATATTTCTTTCATTTTTTAAAAAGAAATTTCCCATTTTTATCGTTTTTCTCTGAATATCAATAGACTCCAAGTGTTTTTGGTTAGAAGCTAAATTTTGAAGTTGAAAAGTCTACCATTATATTTTGCTTTTGGAATTCATCTGGTTTCATTAAAAATTCGACTACTTGGTTGAAAATTTTATGATTTTTTTTTAAACTGACAAAAAATTTGCGATAAATTTATTTAATTTGGGTTGAATATCAATTTTTTCATTGAAAGTTTTACTATTTTATTTTTGGCTGAAAACTTTCCAAGTAATCATGTTCACAAGGAAGTGTCACACACACACACACACACACATCTGGAGATTCACTTAGTTAATTTTTATTAGCGATTTTTAAATTGAGGAAGGTTTAATTAAATAAATTTGAAAATTTCTAAAAATGTTACCATTACAAACCTTATTGACCAAAATATGCACCACTTTTGAAATTACACCTTCATTAAAGGTTCAAATATAAACGACCGATATTATTGCCCCTGTGTTTATTAATTTAGTGAAATATATATTTATATGTATATATTTTACGATTGAACTATTTTAGGTCGTCAAAGTTTACCACTTGTCCCCAATGATGTATTGTACAGGCGACCTAATAATAACGATATTTAATTAACGTACGCATTGCAGTTACAGCTTGCAATACCAGACACTCTTGCATCTGGAAACGTAACATTAATCATAACTCGGCAAGTGTGTTCATGTCACAGGGATATGAATGGTTAATCAATTTTGCTAGAAATTTAATTTACTACTTTCAAAATCCTCTCGAAAATCGTAATCTAGTATTATTTATCATGGTAGGTAAAAAAAATACAGAATTACATTTTCGCAATTTTCATTTTTTTATATTTCTGGAGACCTGAAACCATTTCCCAAATTTTCAGTTTAAAAAATTGCAATATATTTAGGGTAGAGTGATCCTAAGTCGGCACTGTGGGTAAAGCCGGCACCTTTAGGTTCCTCAGAGATGGCGCGAGTGTCGGCTTAATCATTTTTTCGTATGACAGATTTAGTACACATTTTCGTAATTTACGCTGACAATTGTCACTTTACTTTTCGGTTGACAGCGTCAGCCCGGTATACAATTTTCGTGCAAACGGAATTCAATTTTCTTCCATTCTTGTGCAGCAGCTGCAGATGTGTATATATTTTAAAATAGCATCAAATATGTAAACATTCGCAGACGTCCTGAGTCGGCACCAAACACATGGTCCTGAGCCGGCACCGTGTTTCTGTTGCTTTTGTTGTTATGGGTGTGCTATTTTTTGCGTTCCAATTCTATGTCACTCTGTTAGGGGGCTCAGGACGAGGGAGTGCCGACTTAGGACCAAATTTTTGCGAAACAGCAAAAATGGACTTGTTCGTTTTGCGCTTCGAACGACTTAAAATGATAAAAAAGGATCTTGGTATCTGACCAAAGAGATTAAAGCCCCATTGTACCCTGTTTACCCCCTTTTTTGACAAAAAGTCTTTACTGTGCCGAATTAGGACAACTCTCGATTACACTTACGATTTTCTAGACTAATGAAATTTTTTCTAGCGTAATTTTACTAGGAGAAACGTTTTAGATGCCTGAAAAAATTATATTCATATTTCTGAAGATTTTAAAATTCTTTTGTTGAAAAAAGGGGTCTTATAAAGATTAATAATTTCTGATTGACTTGCAAATAATAATTTGTAAATATTTAGAGAATCGATTGAGGCGCATAGAAATGTAAAAACAGTTGACATCTTTTGTAATATTTTTATTCCAAATTTTAATATTTGAAATTCAAATATATATATTTTTTAAATGAATTATTAACAGAGCTGCAAAAGCCTAACTAATTTCCAACTAATGTTTTAAATTAAAAGAATTCATCATAATTTTGTCAAATTAATCTATATTTCAGGTAAATTTCAACAAATTATTGGTAATTTTCGAAGAATTTCAAACGCCTCAAAGTTCAATTCAAAAGAATTTCAGTTAATTTAAAAAAAAACAGAACAATCGAAAAATATCCACAGATTTCAGTAAAACTTAAGAGAAGCTACGGAAAATTAGTAGAATGAGATAATATTCATAAAAGTTAAAGGTATATTCCAAATTGATTCAAATGAATGAAAAAAAATTTCACAGATTTCAGTCAAATGGAATGAAATTACAATAATTTTGAGAAAAATAAAAAAATTTAATTAAATAAACTTTCTTCAAATTTTTGAAGGAATTATTAGAATTGTCTTGAAATTATTAAGATACGTTTAAATCTTTGAAATTTAAAAATCTTTTAAAATCCTACTAAAATACCTTTAAAATTTAGATTTCTAGAATCTTTTAAATTTCCTTAGAATCATTCAAATCTTTGGAAATTCCTTGAAGTTCTATTTGATCTTTATAAAATTCCTGAAAACCTCTTTAAATACTTTAAATAAATATTTAAAAGCTTTTAAAATTTCTTTAAATTATTTCAAGAATTTTAAAATTCCTTGTAATCTTTTGAAATTCCCTAAAATATTTCATATTCTTTAAAATCTTTTTAAATTTTTTAAAACTTCTGAAAGTTCTTGAGAATTATAAAAAACTAAACTAATTTAAATCTTTTGAAACCATTCAAAACTTTTTAAAGCTTTCGAAAATACATTGAATTTTAAGAAATAAACCAAAATCTTTAATATTTTAAATTCTTTAAAATCTTTTGAAATACCACAAAATCTAAAAAAAATATCCTAAAATCTGTCAAATTCTTTTACATCCATAAAAATATTATAAAATTCCGTAAAACTGCATAAAATCTAATATTTTCAAATTTAAATTATTAAAATATATTTAAACCATTCTGAGATACTTCTACTTATTTAAAGTCTTTTGAAATTCCTTGAAATTTTTCCAAACTCTTCAAAATTGCTTAAATTTGTTTAAATACCCAAAATCTGTCATTTTTAAAATACTTATCAAAATATTATTAAATCCCTCGAAATTACAATAAATCTAATAATATTTTCTTGTTTCAAAACAGATGGGGATGGACCCACACATCAGAAGCACTGTGCGGTCATTACATTAAATCTGATAATTTTTTTCTTTTACATCAGTGTGGGGAGGAACCCATACATCTGAAGCATGGTGCGGCCTATAAGACCGCACAGCCATTATACAGCGTGAGGGAAAAGTATGGAAACCCCAGAAAATTTTAGAAAATTTAAAATAGAAAATTAAAATTAACATGAAGTCTTTA
>JAWWLR010000148.1:31900947-31914350 GCA_035041075.1 Acraspis erinacei | reverse complement strand
CATGTTAATTTTAATTTTATATTTTAAATTTTCTAAAATTTTCTGGGGTTTCCATTCTTTTACCTCACCCTGTATACATCCGACAGAAATTTCTCGGCTTTTGAAATTCTTTTTTTTTCATAATCCCTAAGTTTTCCCTGACTAGCAAGAATCTAAATAAATAAATATTTAATTTTAAATTGAAATTGCAATCGTTTTATACATTAGAATATTAAATCTGAAACTATATTGCAATAAAGCCAATATTAATTTGACTATTGATCACTTCACGTGTGAAAAAGAGTATGGAGGCTTGAAAGAAGAAAAATGAATTATTCAATGTTTTTTCAATTGTTAATCGGATACAAAGGGGAAAATAATGTACTCTTCATGTCACATGCACCCGGCAGTATGATCAATACAATTCTGGTTGTAGTCGCAAGCTAACCAGCGGGCATTGCACAATACGTCCTTTAAATGAAAAACCATCGATGCGAAAAACGAGTCCAAGTAGGCAACTGTCCAATGCAGATTGATAAATTCGAAACTTCATCTGCAGTCGAGACGACAACGTCTCTTGTATTATAAATGGCACTTTTAATCCATTTTTCAATAAGAACACAATATTATCAAGCATTCATTAAAATAAAAAAGCTTCTACCACAAAAGAAAGAAAAAAAGTTAAAGTGAAATTAGAACAATTTAAGGGACATGAGAAGAATTCAATAAAACTCATAAAAATTCCAGGCGAAAAAAAATCAAGTAATTTGAAATACCTTTAAGCGAATTCAAAAGGATTCAAAAAATTTTTTGTTTAAACATTGGGTTCATTAAATTTAAAGTGAATTTAGAAAAAATAAAAGGAATTCAAAGGAATTCAAAAGAATTCAAAAGAATTTCATGTAATGCCTATGAATCCAAAGACTTGAGGGTGAATTTGAAGCAAAAAACTGAAAAAAATGCAATGCTCAAAAAATTAAGTGAACTCAAAAGATTGCAGGGAGAATTAAAAAACATTAAAAGAATTTGAAAGATTTAAAGATACAAAGCTCAGCAAAATTGAATTAAAATTAAAATGAATGAATTCAACATACTTTAAGAGAAATCAGGGAGAATTAAAAACATTCCATAGAATTCAACGTATTTTAAAGAATTCAGGATGAATTCCAAGGAAATTTAAAAAAATTAGTAATTAAAAATATTCCATGGCTTTGAATGAAATTGGAGTCAATTAAAAAGAATTCAAAGTAATTGAAGAGGATTCAGAGAGAGAAAAAATTTAAGCGAATTAAAATAGTTCAGGGTACAACAAATTTAAAAGAATGCCGATTTAATTTCAAATGAAATCAAACCAATTAAAAGAAATCAAAAACTTTAATTTATTTTAGTAAAATTTGAGTGAATTAAAAGGAATTTGAAGGAAATTCAAGAGAATTGAGGGAAAAGTAAAAAATAAAATTCCAAATATCAAAAGTATTCCGATTTAATTCCAAATTAATTCGAATTAATTAAAAAATTCTAAATATTCAATTCATTTCAGTAAAGTTAAAGTGAATTTGGAGTATTTAAAAGTCTTCCGGATGAAGTAATAGAACATAGAAAACTTAAAGAAGATCCTTTGATTTTAGTGGATTTCAAGGGAATTCGAAAGAATTCAAGTTGATTTAAAGTAATTCAAAGAATTTCAAAAAAATTTAGAAATAGGTATAGACTTAAATCCAATAGTGGTCAAAATTTGGGTTCTTCATTTTAATTTCTCAGAAGAAGAAAAAAGAAAGGAAATCTTATCAGCGGGATGTACTTTACAAACGCAAAATAACGCTCAATTTTCTATTACAAAAAGAAAAACAAAAAAATCAATTTTTTCCAAAAATTCGCTTTGCTACCGGGAGTGAAATTGGATTTAGATTATATGGTCCAAATATTGAATTAAAAAACGCATCCTCGTAGACGTATTATGAACTCGGTGAAAACCCTATTCATTGCAAGCCCCTTAATCTCGATAGCAGGAATATTGACTATTCCATACGATACGGTCCTTCTCTATTTACTCAAAAATTTAATTTAAAAAAAAAGAAATGAAACAAGATTGAAAACCCCTTTTAATATTTCCTGATGAATATATATTTTTTTTTAAGAATAAATGAATTAAGCGGATTGGTTGCAAACGGCAATATTCTTTTCTGTAAACACAGGATACTCCGTCACCGAGTTTATAAGCTTTTTCATCATTCGTTTATATGAAAAAGAGTCGGAAGTAGATGAAAGATTTAAAAACGGGAAACGAAGCAAAGTAGGAAGAAGGGAGAAACTTTGTGGCAAATGGAAATTTGCGATAAGCCGGATATGCGGGAGGCGTTGGTGGCTCCACTGGGAAAACGAACTGGCGAGCATCGTTTCTCCTCATTCCTTCTTGACTATATTTGATCCATTCCCCTCTTTCTGGCTCTTTTTTTATATTATTTTTCCCGACAGATTGGATTTCGTCGAATCGACGAGTCGAGCCTCGAATACCTTCTTTCCAATTTGCGATCGGCCACCGTCTGCGCAAACGGGTGTCAGCAAAATCGGGACCCGCCATGCACGACTGATTCGTACCAGCGGCATAATGCGGGTAATGAGAGAAGGATGAAGAAAAAGAAAAGATCGGGGAAATAGTAGAAAATCCAAATTAGAAGCTTTCAAAAGAAGCCTGGAAAAAGACGAAATTGGTTGCTTTTCGAACGAAAACTCTACAAAGACGTTTAGCGAATAGATTAAGGGTGGCCGTTTTAATGGAAGATAAAAATTCCCGGTTTTTCCGGTTCATAAATATTTTTCAAGGTCAATAAAATTAAAAAATTAAAGCTCTAAAGCTAAATATTTATTCATTTGAAGTAATAAAAATTAAACTACCAAATAAAGCACACAAAGTGGAAATATTGAATTTTAAACTTTTATAATTGAAGTTGCAAATTATATTGTTTTAAGTAAATTTAAACTAGAAATATTAAAAGTCGAAAAACGAAAATTTTTTCAACTCGAAACTTCTTAAATTGAAGGTTAAAATATTTTCATTTTAAATAGCTTAGACATCCTATCAAAGTTACACAAATTTTATTTCACGATTTTGAGAAATCTAGAATTTTTTTTTAATGTTTGAAATTCAGCATTATTTTTGAATTTTTTGCATAACTTCTAAATATCTTTTAACATGAATGGAATTTTTTCTACAATTTTTAGAATATCCTGAAAATTTTGAAAAATGCCCTTAAAATGTTCTAGATTCTTTTTCTGTAATTTTTTAACTCTTTTTAAATCTTTTTAAATATGCTCAAAAATAATTTTTAGAACTGAAGAATCATTTTCAATTTTCCTCCTTCGAAGCCTTTCACATGTCGTAAAAAGCTTCTAAATTTTTTGCAATTTGAACGAAATAGTTGACTTTGAACTAAAATGATTCAAAAAATGAATTTTCAACAAAGGGGAATAAGTTGCAACCACGTAGTAAAAATTAAAAAAAGTTTTAAGCAAAAAGATTATGATGAATCTTCAACCAAAAACGTTAATTTTCAACCAAAAAGTTAAATTCTTTACTAAAATAATTAAATTATTTAGCCAGAAAGAATAACTTTCTACAAAATAGGTGAATTTTTAACTAGAGAATGACTTTTTAACAGAATTGTTCATTTTTGTTGGAATATACACTAATTTTTAGCCAAATAAATGAAATTTCAACCAAAAATACGGGTTTTCAACTAAATACATGAATATTCCAATCCAAAAAATAAATTTACCATGAAAAATAGAACAGGAAAAAAAATTTTAAGTAAACGAATTTTCGGAAAAATAATTCAATATTCCGCAAAACGATTTTCAGTTAAAATAAAGAATCTTCAACCAGAAAAATGAATTTTTTAACAATGTAGTTCCACTTTAAACCAAGTGGTTCAATTTTTAATTGAAGAATATGAGTTTTGAACTCAAAATGACAGAGATAAATTTTCTGCTAAAAAAATTAATTTTCAACAAAATAAAAAGAAACTATTTTTCAATAGAACATTTAAATTTTAAGTCAAAAAATGACCCTTTAACAATGTTTTTGAATTTTTCACATAATAGATTATTTGTAACTAAAAAGTTAGATTTGCAAGAGAAAAAAATGAATTTTTGACCAGGAAGATTAATTTTCTACTAAAAATATCAATTTTCAAAAATATGTAAATCTTCCAACAAAAAAATATCAATTTACAATGAAAAGTGAATTAGTAGAAAAAACCAAGTACAATTTTTAAGTAAAAATATAAATTTTTCACTAAAAATGAAAGTGTTAAATTTTTTGTATAAAAAAAACTCATTTAAACTAAACCAAACAACTAATTTGAAAAAGCAGTTTCATTATCAACCAGAAAAATGACTTTTTAACAAAGTTGTTGAATTCTGTAAAAAGTAGATTAATTTTTTATTAAAAAGTTAAATTTTGAACCAAAAACATGAATTTTCAACGTAGAAAATAAATTTTATTTCGAAAAAGACGAATTTTTAACAAAAAGTTTGAATTTTTAATCAAAGAAATAAACTTGAAATTTCGTATAGATACTTTAGGGTTTAAAGTTAATTTTTTATTAAAAAGAAAAACAAATTTTCAATAACATAGTGAAAATTTCACTCGAAGAGATAAAGTTTCAATTCCATCTAGGTACCTTAGGTTTAAATATTTGAATTTTAAACTGAGAAAAAAGAAGTTTTCTATGAAAAAGATTCTTTTTCTACTGAAATATACGAATTAAAGAAAATGAATTTTGAAAAGAAAATAATCAAAATTTTCAACCAAAAATGGAATAGTTAAATTTTCAGCCAAGAAAATAAATTTTAGAAGAATTTCCACAAAACAATGTAAATTTATTTGAAATACCTAAGTGAATTACTCCCAATTATCTGGTTTACTCTTTACAAACAGTTAATTACTTAGATTACTAAAATTTATGCGAAAAGAATGGATCACAAATGGATTACGCTGGATTATAAATCCACTAGTCTGAAGTATTTGAATTATTGGAATTACTAGAATTATGTGGATTACTCCAGATTACAAGTGTATTACTATGGATTACAACTGGATTACTCAGAAGTACAATGGGATCACTCTTGATTACAAGTGGATGACTCAGAATTACATGTGGATTAGTCAGGATTACACTGGTTTAATCTGATTACACCGGATTACCAGTTTGGATAATCGAGCGGTCCATCGGATTACCAGAGTAATTTTTCCCTCGGTTTACGCCCAACTGAAGAGGTTTAATAGCAAAACAAAACAAATAGACAAAAAAGGGTTTCATAACCTATTAAGACATTCTCGCCTCACTTCACACTCCTTGCTTCCCCAACAAACATTCCCCTCACCAACTTCCCTTTCCCAGCCATCACTTTGCCCCCTACTCACCCTCCTTTCTAGCAATTTTCCCTAGTCGCCCTCTTATCATTTCCCCTCATTTGCCTCACTGCCCCTCCTATTCTTACTGATCACTTCCTCTATTTTCACTCGCCCCAATCCTGTTAATTTCCCACCCCTCGTTTCCCTTTATTTCCCCTCACTCTTCTTGTACTCAATTTCCCTCACTCTTCCTGTAATCATTTCTCCTTACTTTTCCTCTAATAATTTCCCTTCACTCTCCATAATTTCTCCTCCCTTATTTTCTCTCACTTCTCCCATTTTACCTTCCCTAACTACTACTCACTTACCCACCTTGGGAAAAAGTCTGACGGAGAGGCTATCGACCGAAACTGTAAGGGCTTCTGCCCGGGGCTACTAAACCCCAACAAAATTGAAAAGAAATTAATTCGAAATCATAATTTTGAGGGCAATTTGAAATTGAAGCATAGGGCTGCAAGTCCTTGAGCTCCACCGTTAATCCAGCTCTGATTGTTCAAAAGTATCATTGGCCTGCTCACAGGAAATATTCTCTGCAATTTCATTTCCGCTTCCCCAATATTTGAACCCGAGTCTGACGAGGCAATACGCGACCGATCGACCTTCTCTTCACCTCTCTATCTCCAACCCAGCTCGCAGGGAATAAATTACTTGCACGTACCTACCAGCCGTCTTATTACGGTTTGAATTGACGGGCTTTGAAGCTCACAGATGATGATATCGATATATTGTGATCTTTTGATCTCAAAAATTCCCGGTGGAATGCGTCGGCGAAATGAAGGTATAAAGCAAGGGAAGCTAGGAAGAACATAAAGAGCCGAAGTTGTACAAGACCAAACTTTCTAAGTTATGCTCCTACTCCTGGTATTGTGGTATTTGCAGGCAAACGACGCATGTGCATTTGCTCTTATTTTACACTGTAAGACATTTTACTCAGACATCTCAAAGCTTAAACTAACCTTAACGAACTTGCGAGATTACGCCTGCGGTTGACGTATAAATGAAAAATTGACGTTGTAAAGGCTACACAAGTACCTTTGTGGAAATTACGCTGTTCAACATAGTATCATCTTTGTTCATGGAATGAAATATACCACTTCAAGAGAAGATTTCTGTGATGAATCCAAATCTGTCCAAATGGTTTTTAACGAAACTTTATATTTAAGAGAATAACCTTGACCTTTTTAGTCAGCAGAGAAGTTGTCTTTTTGTTATTGTTTATTAGTTCCTGTACAACAATGATTATAAGCTGCTACTTCTGACTAGAAGACTCTTTGATGGCAGCAATTTCTTGATGAAATCATGTCCCATATTCATTAATAACTGATCCCAAATTTTCTGAGCAGAAGTCCAAGTGATAATAAAGAATGCGAATCTGTAAGTGACATATTCACTTTTATCTGGATTTCACCATCCCCAAACATTGTTTATAAGAGACTTGTACTGATAACCACGTTCGTATCTCGAGCTGAGTCTAGCTCTTTTGGAAATCATAGCCCAACATCAGTTTTCGGACTTGTAGTTCATCAAAACCAACTTCCTTGATTTTAGCTTCACTAAGCTTAGGGTATTTTATTATTTTGACATCCAATGGTGGTTGAAGGATTTGGTGAGGATCAACCAGTTGTTTTTAGGCAAAGCTCATTTTTTTTTGGGTATGTCTTTCGTTCTGGCCAAACTTGAGCATCATAATGATGGTCCAAAGTGCTTAGAAAGCAGCAAAGCTTTCTATGGTCAATTTGCAATCCGAGAAGAATTCCCATGACTTTAAAATCACCAGAGATAGAGCATTGGATAGGTATTAAGTAATATTCGTTTTCGTTGTTTAAGAAAACAGTTTACAAACTATGCTTAATTGAATTAATTAATAAGCGGAAATTCTCTACCTGGTGTTTATTATTAAAACTGTTTAAGTTCATCTAAATAGCTACAATAAATTTATCATGTCTGGAAAAAATGTAATTAAATCTTTTACACGATTTTGGTAAGCAATTTGTGGACATTTTTCAGAGATTGTGGTCCCTTATGTCTAAATTCCAAGATTTCAGCCTCATTTTTCGATAGATTCAGGTCCCTTATTAATCATTCAATTCATTCTAATCGAATAATTCTACAAGTTTCTAGAAGTTTCATTAAACCTCGGGTAACACATCCGTTCTTTTCGATCAGGGAGAACACTCCTGGGTCAAACTGACCCAATACCTTCTTTGAACGTTTACCATTCCACAATGACTGGAGCGATTGTCTTGAATACATTCCGACGTATACCTAAGACCCGAAAGAAATAATTTATGTGCTATTGAACTAATGTTGATGCCTTTAACATGGTTAAAAGAATTCACGCAAAACATTTTTTGTTCAAATGAAATGTGACGACATAATTTTAACTGTTTTAATTTTTAATATTTTGATCGAAAAATTTATGTCAAAACTCACAAATTAAGCTGGAATAATGAAAAAAATAGTCTTATACTGTACCATTCAGAAGAGATTTTTTTTAAATTTGAAGTTCGTTTATTTTTTATATAAAATGATAAAAAAAAGTTTTGCTTTTACGACCGACCGCTCTGCAGACTATTGCAATCGTGTGAAACTATTTTTGGGACCTCCAACCGTATTAACAGACTCTAAGAAGCCACCCACTTTTAAAATTTCTTTGAAAATTTCTCCATACAAATTTTTGTGTGGGTCAAATTGAACCAACGTGTTCTCCGAGGGTGAAATAAATTAAAATTTTTCGAATTTGCTACCTTTACATTGCTTCTTCTATGAGGAAGCAGACGAACAATGAATTAAATAAAATTCGAGAGAATTTAGAGAAAATTAAAGGAAATGAGAAGAATTAAAAGAGAAGCATAAACAAGCAAGGTTAAGCTTAAAAAAATGTGAGTGAATTTAGAAAAATTGAAATGAATTAAACATGATTTAAATCATCAAAAATTCTACTGTTTCTAGTAAAATTGGATTGAACTGATAAAAATTCGAGGGGTATTCAAAAAAATTTAAAAAAATTCCTAAGAATTCAAAGTTAGTCTAAAATACTTAAGAATCCATTTACAAAAAATTGTTTTTAATCAATTTGCTTGAGTACAGTTGAGTGAATTTAGAATAATTTAAGTGGAGTAGAAATACTTAAGTGAGGTTTAAAAATATTTAGAAAGTTCCAAAGAATTAAAAAAAATGTTAAGAACTTCAAGATGAATTAATAAGAATTCCGGGGAATTCAAAATGAATGCTAAAGTTCGTAAAAAATCGAAAATATTCCACTGATTTCAGTCGAATTCGAAGTTGATTAGGAACAATTCAAGAAACTTTGATTAAATTCAGTAATCTTCAAATGAAAATAAATGCAGACAATTTAAAAAATTAAAAAATTACCACTGACTTGAGTATAATCGGATGGTACCAACGGCAAATTAAAGAGAATTGAATTGAATTGAAAAGAATTAGAAACTATTTAGTAACTTTATTGAATTCGTTAATCGAGTCAATTTATAAGAAAGTTAAAAAGAATTAAAAATGTTGTTAAAGGAATTCAGAATGACTAATAAAAATTCAGGGTGAATCCCCAAATATTTTAAATGATGGAGTTGCTGCAAAATTTAATAATCGAAAATACTCTACTGATTTCAGTAAAATTAGAATGAATTTTGAATAATTCCAGGGAATTTAATATATCACTGATGAAATTCATTAGAATTAAAATATATATATATATATATATATATATATATATTAAAAAAAATCAAGATGAACTTCAGACAGATTCAAAATGAATTAAGAAAAATCCTTGTGAATTAAAATCAATAAAAAAATATTTTTTAAAGTCATTGAATTCGTTAAATTAGGAATGACTTGAGAAAATTTCAATAGATTTCGAAAGAATTGGATGAAATGTCTAAGAAGGGAATTTAAAAAAATTCGCTGGAATTCATAAGAATCAAGCGTGAATTAAAAAGTTTTCAAAGTAAATGTGAAAGAAATGAAAATTAAAAAATGATCAATTGATTTCAAAGGATTTAAAGGAAATTTGAATGAATTCATGGTGAATTCCAAAGAATTCCAAAGCATTCAGAAAAATTGAAAAAAGATTTAATTATCTTTACACTGGAAAATCACACTCAAAGCAACAAAGGTTTAAGTAAATTTGAGACGGAAAATATTTCAGCGACTAATTAGTTAGAAAATGAAGTAACATTTGTGGTACTTTTTAATGACTCCATAGGGATTTTGCTGTTCACCGAGTTCCCAAGACTTCCCAAGCAGAAATTTAATTTCCGTGTGGCTTTTCCGTTAAATTACATGCTCTCAAAGTCGATTATGTAAAGGATATTTTATACTTGTAGTAGAGTGTACAAGTTTTTTTATTGCTGCACTTCTGAAGAAAATATCTAAATTTATCTTCTTAACTGATTTTAACCGACAAAAATTAATGTCAATACTAATTTATTTTTATAAGGTAAATAATTTTTTGAGAAGAAAAAATCTACCTCAGCCAGGATTTGAACAGGGAACGCCACTACCCATGCTTGGAGCGTTGACAAATTACGCCATCGATACTTTAGCAGATCCCTTCTTGCTCTTCGTAGCCTTATTTTTTATAGGAGAATACTAATTATATTAATTTCTGCACCGCAAAAACTGTACGGTTTTTAATTAAAAAATTGTTAAGAACAAGGAAACATCTGCCTCAGTCCGGACTTAAATCGAGAATGCCACTAGCCATGAATGAAGCGTTAATCTGGTTGGTTAAGCCTTAAATTTGTACACTAAATATTTTGCACAAATTGTATACTCATTGACAGTGGTGTTCCAGGTTCAAATCCGGGTGAAGGCAGATTTTTTTATCTTCGGTAAAAAATTTGAGTCCGAAGTAATAACATTTTCTAAAAAAAAAATTATTTCGATTAACTAAAGATTGATTCTTGGACAATCCTTTGATGGAGAACTGAATTTGTGACCTCTACTGACAATAGTTAAAAATTCTCTTGATATTTTTCTCTAGAAATAATTCGAACATTGAAAAATGGGAGACTCACAATAATTCTCTTGAAACGTAAATCCTTATAAAAAATGCCTTCATAAAATCTTTATAAATTACCTCGCTCTCCAGAAATATTCCAGTACATTAAATTCAGCTCTGACACAAACTTACCTGAAACAAACAAGAAAACAATTATAAGTAAAGGAATGATGAAATAAAATGAAAATTTATGGCAATTTTTTATTTTATGTTTAGAACATATGATAACACGGCACATTACCAACATTTTATTCTTGCAATATTTTTAACATGGAATCTTTTATAAACGAAATAAAATAACATTTCAGATACAAATTAAAAATTTTCAAATGTATTTATTTTTAACGGAAAATTGCTTTCCTACCAGAAAAAAATGACTTTTTAAAAAAATATTTGGATTTTCGACAAAATAATAAAATTTTTAATAAAATAATTTAATTTTTAACTTGATAAGAAGAATGTCCAAGAAAAAAGTGTACAAGTTGATAATGGACCCAAAAAATATGAATTTCCTTTAAAAAAAATGGATTTTAAAACCAAGAAGACCAAGGTTGAACAAATAAAAATTTTTCAGTCATGAAAGAAAAAAAATGTATCCATATTGTTAAGCCAGAGGATGAATTTAATTTTTTTTAACTTTATTTTGAACCAGAAAATATGAAATTTTAGCCAAAAAATTTTTTTAACTGAAATGGTTAAATTTTCAATCAAAGTGATGAACCTGCATTCAAAAAGTAAATTATTAACTAAGTAGTTCAACCTTTGCACAAAACATTAAATTTTCATTAAAAAAAAAACTTTCAAACAAAAAATGGTTGAATCCTCTGACAAAGAAGATTAATTTTCAACCAAAAAGTTGCATTTTTTGTTCAAGAAAGATGAAATGTTTACAAAAATACGAAATCTAACTTCTATTAAATCGCTCAGTACTTTATTAATTTTCCATATTTTCACGACATGAGTTTTAAATATATTTAGCTTTGAACGCATGAAGTTTTAATGTGCTAATCTCCGATTCTCTGGAGTTATTTTTTAACTTTTTAAATCTTAATTGGATTTCATTAATTTAAAAATGTTTTAATTAAAAAATTTTCTAATTTAAAATTCTACCGTCTTTGGAACGGGTTTTAATTGAGAAAACCGTCAATTTTTGAACTACGAAAGCACTGCTAAATTTGCATTAATCCAATTTTTAGTTATTTATTTTTTTGTCCTTCAATTTTAATTACTATTAAACTATTGTTTAAAAAATTTAAGACGAACTTAAGAGATCAAAAATAATGTTATGGGATTTAAAGGAATCTAAAAAGAGTTTACAAAGTATTTCATAATATTTTACAGGACTTTCAAAAGGATATCGAGTAACTTAAAAATATCTTTAAGAATTTCACAGATTTTTTCAGGATTTTAAATGATTCCAGGATTTTTAAGGAATTTTCGAAAATCTTTTGAGATTTCTTGTCATATAAAAGGATTTTAAAACTTCTGAAAGTTTCATGAAAAAAAAGAAAGATTTTTTTCTCAATCAGAAGAATTTAAGGATTGTCGAAGTATTTTAAAATAGTTCAAAGGATTTCACAATATTTCAAATTATTTCTTGAAATGTTGAGAGATTTACAGAATTTAAAATAATTTAAAAACATTTCTAAACATTTGTTAAACATTATAAAATTTTCCAAAAATTCTAATAATTCTAAATATTATCCAGATTTTCTAAACATGTCTAAAATTTTCTAAACAAAGGAATTTTATATAATTTCTTGAAAACAAAAAATATTTTGAAAGATTGTAATAGGACTAAATAGTATTTTTATACGATTATTTAAAATGGATTAATTATTTGAGGATTTTAAATCATTAAAAAAGTTTAAAAAATTGCATGATGCATTTCAAATGATTCAAAGGAATAAAAAAAATTACGAAATTTCCCGAACTTTAAAAAAAATCAATTGATTATCGCGGATTTTTAAAAATTTTTCATTTTTAAAAAGTATTTTTAATTAATTCAAGGGATTTTATGGGCTCTCGTAGACAATTATAGGATTGCATGAGAATAATAAGATATCAAGGCATTTTAAGAAATTTTCAATTTATTTTTTTATTTTTACTATCCTATTTTCATTTTTTTAATCTTATAAATTAATAATAATGACCTGCATATACATTATAAATAAATGAAAAAATGAGATTTTTATATTTTTCAAACTTTTCTCGTAGAGGGATGGAGAAAATATGAAACCCCGTGGGTAAATATAAAGGGGCGTGGGAAATTAAGAAAAAAGCGTAGAAAGTTTTTGAAAAGAGTGGAAAAACTGAAAGGGCGTGGTGAAATATTAAATAGCATTGGCAAATATTAAATAGCGTTGAAAAATACAAAATTCGTGGGAAAATAGGAAGGTGCGTGGGAAATTAAGAAAAATATGAAAAAGCTTGGGATATGAAAGGGTGAAATGAAGGGGTGCCGGAAAATATTAAATAGCGTTGGAAAAGAGGTAGGGGTGTGGGAAAATAGGAAGATGCATGGGAAAATATGAAAGGCATGCAGAAAAAGGAAGCAGCGTGGGAAATATAAAAAGTCTGAGAAAAACGTAATGGGTGTGGGAAAATATGAAACGCCTGATCTAACCAGGATTTAAGAGATTCTTGAGTCGCAGTCCATGTAAAATGCGTGGATTTTATAAAAACCCGTTTTCTCAAGAAAGGCTTATAGGTACATCATATTACTTTTTAAAGTAATATGATGCGGTATAACAGATTACAAACTTGGTTTTTAGCTATTACTGTCACGAATATAAATTTTTAAAAATCCGAAAGGTTTCGGTTTCCAATGTTAATTCTGAATCTGAAAACATCATGGTATCATTTTCTGTATTATCAGTTAAAACGTTTTACAATTTATTCACCTCATTAAGATTTATCTACCTGATTCAACCGGGAATTGAAAAACCCCCATGGGGGTCCATGTACCATCCATGGATTTTTTTAAAC
>JAWWLR010000148.1:31857673-31872067 GCA_035041075.1 Acraspis erinacei | reverse complement strand
ATCCCCCCCCCCCACCTGTAAAAAACCATAACCAAGTATTTCTAACCTCCATCATTCTATTGCTGCACGTAATTTTTAGTTGATCAATAATATTTAAATACTAGCATTTTTATCTTGTAATACTTTTAACATATAATCTTTTCTTAACGAAATAAAACAGTATTTAAATTTCTTTTAAACAGAAAATGTCTTTTATAATATAAAAGAGTACTTTTTAATACAAAAATTGAATTTTCAATAAAATAATTTAGTTTTTAAGATACTAGTTGAATTTTCAACCTAAAAAGATAAATTACACACTAGGAAGTGTCGTCGTTTATATTTCAATCAAAAAAGATGAAATTTATTTTTAAAAAATTTTGTAACCAAAATTCGAATTTTCAACAGATAAAGATTTTTAAATTAAGAAATAAATAAAAGCCCTTCTAAGTTGTTGAACTATAAAGCCAAAAGACGAATTTTTCCTACAACAATTGAATTTTCAAATAAGAAATTTGACTTAAGCAAAAACTTAATTTTCCACTAAAATGAAGTATTCTTACCCTAAAAAAATGAAATTTCAAACCAAGAGAATGATTTTTTTAACAAAAAAGGAGAACTTTCAACTAAAAAATATCAATTTTAAAAAAGTGGGTGAGTTACATTTTCAGTTAAAATATGAATTTTAAACCAAAGACATGAGTCTTCATTAAAAAAATTTAAGAATGTAATTTGACTTCTACCCAAGTGGTTGAATTTTCCATTAAAAAAGATTAATTTTCAACAAAATCGTTAAACTTTCAAGCAAATAGATGAACGTTCAACTAAAAATGTAAATCTTACAAAAAAAGATTTCTTAACAAAAGCACTTTAATTAAAAAACTTCTGCTAAAATAGATGAATTTTTAAATTAAACAGATAAATTTTCAATCAAATATTTAAATTTTCGGTTACGAAAGATTTCAGTTGAGTTTTCACGATCAAAATACGAATTTTGTAACAAGAAATATGTTTCTACGAAACAATTGAAATTTTAATCCAGAAAGACAAATTCTTAACAACAAGAAAAAGAAAACTTTTTGACAAAAATCTTCAATTCTCTACCAAATAATTGAACTTTTGTCCGAAAATATGAAAATTATCTTAAAACAGATGAATGATTATTTTTAAAAACTTGATTTTTCATCCAAAAAAGATCCAACAAGGATGGATTTTTAACAAATTATTGATATTATATATATATATATATATAATATTTATTTATTTATATTTTTAATAAAAAACGGCAAACTTTTCTTTATAAAGTTGAACTTTCCCCAGAAAAGATTTTATTTCATTTTTCAACATCAAAATATAAATTTTGAACAAAAAGTTTGAATTTTTAACAAAATAATTTAATTTTTAACCAAAAAGTTTCATTTTTATCCGAAGACGATACAATTTTTCTTAAAATAGATATGTTTTTACATTCAAACAAAAAATTTTTTTATGTTGAATTTTCATCTAGAAAATATTTCAGTTTTTTTAACACCATATTATTAAATTACAACAAAAAGTAAACAAAATATGAATTTTAAAAGAATTAACTTTTATGAAAAAACATGGTACAACAACCACATGGTACAATACAATTTTTAATAACAAAATTCGTTACAAATTAAATCTGAAAATTTGTTTTTAAAATTTTTTTCTCAAAAGGCGCGGGAATAAAGTCTGTTTGCTGAAGCCGAAAGAGCTTTAACAAAAGAGAATTCACTATCACTAAATGTCATGGGTTTTTTTTTTGTAAAAAAACACTTGATTTTGAAATGTAGAATGTGAAACAACTTCAAAATAAAAGCAATTCAGTTTTAATTATCTATTTTAAAAATTGTTTAACAAAGCTGCTAATTAAAATATTTACCAAGGCTGAAAAAAACCTTTTACAAAATATAATAAAATTAAAAAAATAGTTCCTTCTGAAAATCAGACTTGCAATAAGAATGATAAAATAATTTTAAAGTCATTTTAAAAAGATAATTTAATTTCTAGGTATTTTTTTTAAATAGACAAAAAAAGTTTGAAAAAAACTCCTTCAGTTCTGAATAATAGATATGGAATGAGGAGTCCGAAAAAAACCTTTGCTTTATCGCGCACTTATTAAAAAAAATCAGCGTCGCATTCGAAACGATTTCAAGAAAATTCGAGATTTTCTTGAAACATGTCCAGTTGAACTTAGAACTTCACAAGGATCGAAAATTTTAAAGAAAATCGAAATCTCCAGTCGAGAATCTCGAAAATTTTTTCGTCAAGATTCTTGACCTCCATGAAGTTTTAAGTTTACCTAAACATGTTTAAAGAAAATCTCGAAATTTCTCGATATCGTCTCGAATGCCATAGCTTTTCTCCTATTTCGACACACATTGCTTTAATCATCAAGAAAACTTATTCTTCTTCCAAAAGTAATTAATATTCATTGCAGTAAAAGAAAGCAGCAAAAAATAAGTACGTGTAAACTTTATTCATACGTTCACCAACAAGCTTACTTTTACTGCAGAATTTGCATACTATTTCCATACTTAAAATCCATAAGTCGATTACCTATCGAAGTATAAATAAAAAACCAGTTTTTAATGAGAATCTGGTCAATAATTATGAAAGCAAAATTTTATGAACTTCATGCTACCGATTTTGCTCGATCTGTGCAAACATCGAATTGTGGATATTGGTAAAAGTCGATAACAACTGTTTTTCCATCATTTTAATAATAAATCGATTTATTTGACTGAGACCATTGTTTGCCTACAGGAACAATACCTTTTCACTGAAAAATGACGATGAATATTTAATATAGAAATTGCAATCCAGCTTTTGGTTATTAAATCATGTTGACATTGCATAAATAAGCCATCAGTACAAGCGAAAAAATTCATCCCAACGGTAATAAATAGCTTATTTTATTTTTATGAATAATTGACAATAATTAATTTCTATTTTATTAAAAATTTGTAGAAATTAAATTCCTGTACGAAATGACTGCATATGAAATGAATGGCACAATGGAATTGCGCACAACCTTGGAAAGAGAGGAGAATATAAATTGCAAAGTGACATTTTGATTGAGCGCGTCACGGAATGAGTAATTACCAAATTAGGGGCATGTACAAATTAAATTGTCTCTCGTAATTTCATAAAAGGTTTATATGTGAAAGGCATATTACAGAAAACAGAAAATGTCACCACGAATTCGAATATTTACCACCATTTCGAATAATCCATTCGAGATTATTTCGAGAAAATCAGAGATTTTCTTGAAGCATGTTTAGTTCAACTCAGGCCTTCATAAAGATTAAAAATTTAAAAAAAAAATAAAAATCTGGAGTCGAGAATCTAGAATCGAAAATCTTGAGTCGAGAATCTCGAATCGAAAATCTTGAGTCGAGCATCTCGAAACCTCTTATTCGAGATTCTTGATCTCTATGAAGTTTTTTGTTTTTATTTTTTAATCTCGAAATTTCTAGAAATCGTCTCGAATGCATCACTAATCATTTCACAATCAGGGTTTATATTCAAATTCTGCGAAAATTCGAGAATTATAAAATTCCCACATTTTAATTAAATTTTTTAAATAAAATTATTTTTTTAAATTTAAAGTAAAAATAATTTTGAACCAACAAGTTTAACTTTCAACCAATTACATAGTTTTTTTTCCAAAGAAAAATAAATTTTTATCTAAGAAAGATTTTTCAGTCAAGAGAGAAAAAAAATTTAATAACAAAGTTCAATGGTCAAGCAAAGATGATTTTCAACAAAAATTATTAATTTCTACAACAAAAAATGGCTTTTTAACAAAATTAAAATCATGGAATATTCAGTTGGAATAGATACATTTTCAGTTAAAAAAAATTATTTTTAAACAAAATAAAACTAACGTAAAAATAATGGTTCAATTTTCAAACAAATTGATGAATCCTCAACTGGAATTGTTAATTTTGTAACCTAAAACATGAATCTTCAACCAAGCAGATTAATTTCTACGAAAAAGACGTGTTTTCAACCAAAAATTAGAAATTTATTAGTTGAATTTTTCGTTAAAAAATATATTTTTTTAAATTTTTAACAAAAAACTGTTTAATTAATCCAAAAAATGTAAAATTTTCATTCAAAAATTTAAATTTTCGACCCAAAAAGTTTCTTTCGTCAAAAAATTAACAAAATTCTAATTTTACGCAATTTTAGAATTAATTCTATTTTTTTCAAATATATTTAAGACCTATAGAAGTTTGAAAGAAATAAAAATATATTTTAGAAATGTTGGGAAATCTTTCAGTTTGAAAACATTTTTAATTTCTTCAAAACTTCTACAATTCGTGAATATCTTTCAAGCTAAATCTAACAATTCCTTAACAAATTTAAATCCTTTATATTAAAAGAAGCCGAAAAACTTTCAGATTCTTTTATAACCCTTTTTAAATCCTTTTGAAGAACCCCTTAAAATTAAGTTTAAAAATAAAAATTCTTTTAATTTTTCCCGGGAATATTATAAAATATATTTTCTTGAAACCTTAAACAACCTTTAAAATATTTTCAAATTATACTTTGAAATCTCTAAAAATCTACATATTGATATGATTAAAAAAAAATCTTTTTGCCATCTTTTTTCTATTTTGTCAAATATTTTTAACTATCTTTTAAAACAATTCAAATTTTGCCTAAAATTATTAAAAGTTCTTTCAAAATAAAAAAAATTGCCTTAAAATATTCAAGATTCTAATTTGAAAATTTTGGAAACTAACTTTTAAAATCAACGTTTTAAAATAAAATAAACTCATTTAAATTTTGACAAGAATCTTAAGAAAATTTTTATATTCTCTTGATAACATTTAAAATTATTAATAAGCTTTAAATTATTTGTTCGAAATGTTTTTAAATCTGCGTTTTGAAGTATTTAAAATCTTTTTAAATTTTAAGTTATTCTTAAATCTGGAATCTCGCCTCAAGCTTCGCCTCCAATTTTTTCCCGAGTCTCGTCTTGTATCTTGCCTCAAATCTCGCCTCGTGTATTTTCCTGAATTTCGCCTCGAATTTCGTTTCCAATCTCCTCAAGAATCTCCAATTGAATATTTTATTGAGTATAGTCTTGAGTAATATCTTGAGTCTTGTCTTGAGATTAATCTCAGAGACCTTCTCTAGTATCGCCCTGACTTTCTTCTCGAATCTCGTCTAGAGTCTCGTCTTGAGTTTTGTCTAGAGTCTCGTCTTGAGTTTTGTCTTGAATCTCGTCTCGAGCCTAATCTTGAGTTTCGTCTCGATTCTCGTATAAACGTAAGAAGCACGGCCATCAGACCGAAACTATAAGGTTTTCTTCCCAGAGCTACGAAACTCTAAATGCGTAATTTCACGAGACATCTTATTATAAAAATGTCAAAACTAAAAACTTGTTTAACTTTCTTTCATAAAAGCATGAAGCTAATTTGAAGAAAGTTTCTATATATTTCATAAAACAAGAAAAAGGACATTCAAAAAGGGAAATGTAATCTTGGCACAGTTTTAATATATCAAACTTTCCACAGTAGTATGAAAGTATAATTCTGTACTTTCTCTACTTTTATTCTTGTAAAACATCTTTCCTTCGATTTGATTTTATGAGACAATTACAGTCTTTCTAGCGTAACTATATTTATCTCGACTTATATGCATTCCATGTTACATGTAAGATTCGCTTCGTAAAATTTAATCGACAGGATCCGGAAGAGCTTCCCTTAGCTGCGGATATTGAGAATATAGGCAAAATAAGAATCTCAGAGGGAGAAAAAGAGAACGCAATTTCCCCGTAGATTCTGTAACTGAAAGGAGCAAATATTTAAAGAAGCGATTTAATTTGTCTAAAAACAAAAATTTATTGGTTCTCAACAAATTTGAGGTGGAAAAATCTGAAACGCAATTTCTATGTAAAAATAAATAAAAGAGCGGCATGAGAAACAATTTGAAATAAACCAGCTCCGTCAGCATAGTATCGTTTTCCATTCTTCTTGTTTTTTTTTATATTTATAATCCGTCAGCCCGGAAACGATTTCAAGTTTTTCTTTTTTTTTATACCGATCCCAGAGATACAATAAATTGTGAAAAAGAAATGAAATTCCAATTTCCGATCGCGTGCAGGTCCTAATACTTTTACTGTTCAAAGTTAAGTCATTATTTTCAAGTTACTCTTTCAGTTTTTATCATTTTCAAACAGGATGCCGCAAAACTTTATCTTGAAACATTCCGAACTTTTCCAGAAATAATTATACAATTTCCCTAGCCATGAATATTTATTAAGGAATAAAACTATTTAAAATTTAATTTTCTAAAATTATTATTTATTATTGTCCGAGCTGCCTTAGTCATAAAAAATTAGGGTGAATTAATTTTAAATTCAAGTGAATTGAAAACAAAAAGTATGAAAAAGTCCATTGGATGAAATACCTAAGAACTCCAGGTGAGTTTAAGAAGCATCACAATGAATTAAAAAATTCAATTTATTGAATTAAGTGGAATTAAGTAAATTGACAAGAAATCAAGAATATTTTTTAAAAATTCCTTAGAATTTTTAAAAGTATCCTGAAATCTTTAAAACTTTTTGAGATACATTCAAATTATTCACATTTATTAAAAATTCCTTACAATTTTTTAAAATATCATAAAATGTTTGAAATTCTTGAAAATGCTTATTAACACCTTAAATTGTTTTAAAATCATTGAAATTCTGAATTTCAATCCTGGAAAATTTTGACTCTCCTAAAAATTCTTTCAGAATCTTTTAAAATATTTAAAATGCCATTAAACTATTGAAAATATTCGAAATTCGAAATATTTTTTATTTTTTAAATATTTTTTTTATAATATTTTTAAAATATTTTTTAAATTTATTTATTATATGAATAATATAAATATTTTCGAAATATTCTAAAATTCCTCAGAATATTTAAAGATACTGTCAAATTTTTAATATTGTTTGAAATCTGTTTAAATATTTTGAAATCCCTTTAAAAATACTTTTCAATATTTCAAATCCCTTGAAACTTTCTAGGGATCTTCAAAATTCCTTAGTTTTTTTCAAAAGTCCTAAAATGTTTAAAATCCTTCAGAAACTTGTTAGATTATTAAAATATATTAAAAATTTCTTGGAATCTTTAAAAATACCCTAAAACTTTTCTAATACTTCGAAAGTTTTTGAAATCCTTTGCAAATTTTAATGGATCTTGAAAATTCCTTGGATATTTTAAAAACACCTTTTTTAATCATTTGGAGTTTTTTTAAATTATTAAAATCCATTAAAAGTTTCTCGGAAACTTTATAAAAATACCTGACAATATTTTAACAGCTTTGAAATATCTTGAAATCCCTTGAAACTTTAAATAGCTCTTGAAAATTCGTTGGATGTCTTAAAAATACCCTCAAAGCCGTTGAAATTTATTCAATTTATATAAATCTATTAAAAATTCATCGGAATATTTTAAAATACTTTTAAATATTTAAAATCCTTCGAATTATTTTCAAGTCCCTTGAAATATTTAAAATATTTTAAAATATTTTGAAATCCCTTGGAACTCCTTGAAAGTTCTTTGCAATTTTTAAAAGCACTCTAAAGTCTTTGAAAAATTGGAAATTCCTTCAAATTACTGACAACTTTTTAAACTTTTATGGTTTTTTTAAACACCCTAAAATATTTCAAAATATTTCAAGAAAATTCAGAAAAAGGGATAGACATGGATGAAATCTTTTATTGAAAGAAAAGTGACTCAAGTGATAATCTTTAAAAATTGATTTAATAAAAAAGTGAGTGAAAATTATCGACTTATTCCAAGGCTAACTAATTCCAAGTCTCTCCTGCTCGGATATTCTAAGTGACGAAGCCCCTTCACCTCTTCCCGTGACCCTGTACGGTCTCGCCCGCGTCAGTGGCTGACCAATTAAAAAGAGGCCCGAAGAGCGGGAAGCTCTTGCGCAATGCAAGTGCGCACACATGCTTAAAGCGCACACGTCGATAGAAGGCAAAGGCAGCCAATGAACGTCGCTTGACAAAGTCACCTCACGACTCGCGGTAGAGGACTCGCGCCCCTGGATACTTGAAATATGCAAACGGTCACATTTCTCGGCCCTTGAAATAAATGCGAGTTCACTATATGCGCAGCCCTGATTATTCTTGACTTGTGTTAATTTTTAACTGAGTTTACCTGCCCAAAAAAATTTCCTCACGTTTTCCTGATTTTCACTTTTTCCCTGACGAACTATCAGGTATAAAATTTAATACTGAAAAATCTGTTTGAATAGAATAATAGGGAACTAATTTTTAATGTGGGAAAGTCTAATTTTCTTTCACAAATAAATAAAAGTAACTCTTTCAGCCTCATTTTTCTACGAAATTATGTCAGGATAATTTTTCCCAGATAAGAAACAGCTCAAGTTTGAAAGAGCTCTTAAAATGAAGGAGACGCGCTTTATCTAGAGTAACTTCGGTCGAGCTCAGCTTTTAAGTTGTTCTCCGAATAACCATTTTAATGATGCAGCAACTAAGTTTAAAATTTCCATCGCGAAATGTTCATTTCGCTGTTGCAGGTTATTTCCCATTCATTAACTGCTTCTACCCTTCGTGTACCGAAATATTATCCGCATCGGAAAAACAGTCAAAGTCTTTACTTGAGCAATTATAGCTGCACAGTGTACTTTTATAATTAGCAAACGAGAGACTTAAACTTTACGAGAAGTTCGACTTCAGTTTCTGTTCGGATTTCTCTTCCTCTTCCCAAATCCCTCTTCGAACAATGTGTATACTGTATACTAAAATCCTGGAAAAAAAATCCCTGACAATTCCAGGATCGAATACATTTCAAATGAAGCAGGGCGCTACACTTGAAATCGCAGAAACTCTCAAGGGAAAAATATTTTTTTTAGAGGAAATTAGAAGATATGTATTTTTCCGATTTGCAAAAATAATTTTTTCTAAAAATTTATGCGTATTTGAATTTTCTGCTTTGTTTTTAAAAAAAGGCGTCTTTTTTCATTAAACCTCTATAACTTTTAAAATTCGCCGGAAAATTGAACAAAGGTTTAAAATTAATAAAATAACAGCGGTTTTTCTGAAAAAAATTTTAAAAAGGTTTGATGCTTGCTAAGTAACTTTTGTAGCTAAGAGAATTCTTTTTTTTGTACAAACGAATTGTCTACTTTTTCTTTGAAACAATGATGCTCGTAAGGAGCCTTTCTTTTATTAGTAAAAACTTAAAAAAATATTAGAAAAATAAAAAGTAGGGGTTTCCCCAAATTGTTAATATTTTCGAAATGAGAAGAATATAATAAAAAAGATTTTCTTAATAACCCTACCTTTTTTATTTTTCTAAATATTTTTTTAAAGTTTCTACGAATAAAAAAAGGAATCTTAGCAGAATCATGCGAGCTAAACCATTTTTGAGACCGGAAGAATTTTTTTCCTCTGAAAAAGTAGTTTTTGTAGCCGTAGATTAATCAAATAAATAGATAATACCATAGAGAAAATACTAAAAAATAATTAATAATTTTTTGAATTTGTCCCTAAACTCGATGGATTTGATAATTAAACCAAATTTTAATTTTATATTCTAATACTTAAAATTCAGTGCATATTTTAGAATTATTAATTAAAATTAAATTTTCAACTAAACAGATTAATTTTCCACCAAAAACACTATTTTCAACAGAATACGTAAATTCTCAGTCAAGTAGATGAATTTTCGAATAAATTTTTAAAATTTTTATTGAACCAGTTAAATTTTAAGCTAAGAAAAAGATCATTTTTTAACCAAAAATGAAATAGTTAAATTTTCAGTTGAAAAAAATTATTTTCCATAAAAAAAGTAAACCAAAGTGATGAATTTCCAATTATAATAATCAACTGTCCACTAAAATAGATTAATTTTCAATGATCAAGGTTAGTTTAAAAGAAAAGTATGAATATCGAATTGGAATACTTCAATTTTCCACGAAAAAATGAATTTTCTACGAATTTTAGACTGAAAAATAATTTTTTAACAAAACAATTAACGTTTGAACTGAAATATTGAAATTATAAATAAAACAATTAATTCTCAGCAGAAGAAGAAACAAAGTTTTAATAAAGTGGCTTATCTTTCAACAAAAGAAGAGAATTCTACAGACAAAAATTGATTAGTTAAATTTTTATTTAAACAAATTAAGGTTCAATCAAAGAGATGAGTTTTTAACTAAAAAAATGGAATTTTCCCCTACATTTCCCCTGCATTTTCACTTGAAGAATAAAAAAAAGTTTCTAACATAAAAACAAAAAATTTCTACAAAATACTTAAAGCTTTAACTGAAATAGTTCAAACTTGTATAAAAAAATTCATTTTGAGCCAAAGAAAAAACGGATTTTCCATCAAATAGTTTACTTTTCAATCAAAGAGATGAATTTTTAATTAAAATGAAAAATCTTCAACAAGAATAGATGAATTTTAAACAAACAAAAATTCAACTAAAATGAAGAATTTTCAACTGAAATAGTTGAATTTTCAACTAAAAAGGTTTATTTTCTAACAAGAAGAAGAATTTTTACCAAAAAATAAGAATTTTTAACAAATAATGTATACATTTGCAAAAAAAGTAATTAATTTGTAACTAAAATTATTAATCGTCAACTGGAATATTTGAATTTTGAACCAAAAAGATAAATTTTTAACTGAAGAAGATAATTCTTCAGTCAAAAATCCATTAGTTAAATTTTTAATTGAAAATATTAATGTTCAATCAAAGAGATAAATTTTTAACTAGAATAATGGAATGTTTCACTAAAATAGATGCATTTTCACTTAAAGAAAAAAAAATAGTTTCAAACATGAAAAACAAATTTTCGACAAAATACTTAAAGCTTCAACTAAAATAGTTCAATATTCAGTAAAAAAATTAATTTTTAACAAAAAAAACTAACTGTCCATAAAATAGTTTATTTTTGATTCAAAGGGATAAATTTTCAATTAAAATGATAAATTTTCAATTGGAATAAATGAATTTTTAGCCAAAAAGTATAATTTCTACCAAAAAATAAGAATATTAAATTTAAAAAAAGTTAAAATTCCAAGCAAAATGATTAATTTTTAATTAAAGTGATAAATTTCCAACTGGAATATTTTGAAACAAAAAGATAAATTTCCAACTGAAATAAGGAAATTTTAAACTTGAATAGTTAAAATTTCAGTTGAAGAAAAAATTTTTTTTAATTTAACAAAATACTTAAAGTTTCAACTGAAACAGTTCCATTTTAAGTAAAAAATCATTCTCAGCCAAATAACTTTTTTCCAACCAGTGACATTAATTTTCAATTAAAATGAGTTGTCAACTGGAATTAAAATCACGAATCTTTAACTAGAATAATAGAATTTCGAACAAAAAAAATCAACTTCTACCATAAAATACGAATTTTCAACTAAAGAAAATAATTCTTCCGTGAAAAATTGGATAGTTAAATTTGTATTTGAAAAAATTAATGTATAAACAAAGAGATGAATTTTGAACTAAAGTAATAGGATTGTCAACTGGAATAGTTAACTTTTAAGTTAGTTTAAAAAAATTAACTTTCAACCAAGTAAATAAATTTTAATTCCAAGAAAGAGTAACTCTGGACGAAAAATGTAGTAGTTTACATTGTAATAAGAAAATGTTTTAATTTTGAAGCCCAAACAGTTTTTTAGTTAAAAGAAAGCAAGATCGCAAGAAGACAGTTGAGTTTTCAAGCTAAAAGATAAATTCTCAACCAAAAATAGAATAGTTAAATTTTTGGCTAACAATAATAATTTTAAAAAAAAACAAAAAAACTAATTTTCAACAAAATAGTTCAATATAGGTACATGAAGATACTTTTATTATTTACGAATTATTGTTTATAAATTTTATATTGAAATATAGAAAGAAAAAAAAGTTCCAGAAAAAAATCGAAAGGACTCAATAATCTCTTCAGGAAAGTGGTACTTTCTTTTATAAAAAGAAAAAAGCATGCCAAAGTACCCAACCCCATTGCTCGTTATGATATAAGAGATGAAAAGAGAGAAATCAAGCAAAAACTAAAAATATTGTTGGTTGAGTCGAGGAGTTTGAAATGAAAATAAAGTTTCTATAGCCCCTGATCTCCGGAGATTGCTAATTCTTCTCCAGAGAATTTTAAAGAGATTTATAAATTTATGTCTGCTCGTGAATGTAATTTGATTTTTATGCTGAGAAAATTTTAGATTTTACAAAAAATTTTAACTTTTGAAGATGGAAAATTATAGTCATTGTTGAAAGTCTAAAAACTTGAAAATAAAAAGAAATTTTCAAGAGCTTTAAAAAGTTTCAAGGTATTTCGAAGGTTTTTAAATATGTTAGACTGTTTTTAAAAGATTTCAAGAAATATTTAATTGATTTCGATAATCTGGACAGAGTTTAAACAATTTTTTAAATTTTAAGATATTTTAAAAAATTGCAAAGGATTCTAGAAGATTTCAATGAAATTTGGAAAGTTCTCAAAGAATTTTAATACATTTTCCAGAATATTGGAAGAGACTTCAAGAAATTTTAAATTCATTTCGTAAAATTGAAGGGGTTTCATGAAATGATTAAGATTTGAGCTGCCAATAATTTGAAGATTTTCAAATATTTCAGGGTATTTTCAAAATTCAAAACAATATTTTTAAAAGTTTATATAAATTTCCCAGGATTGTAATAATGAAATAATTGAGAATCGTTACTTACTACTATAATAAGTGACGAAAATAAATGTGTTTCAAGCTGAGAAGTCAATATCAAAGTACTCACCTGAAACAGTAAAAAAAAAAAGAAAAGTTAGTCATATTGTCACATACAAAATATTATGCTTATACACATTTGAATTGCTTATTTTAGTGTTTCTTGTCAAAAAATCGAAATAATTTATCCAGTAAATTGAATTTTCGACAAACTAAAACAAGTGTCGAACATAAATTTTTTATTTTTTTTTATTTTTCAAATAAGTAAGTAGAAAAAGAAGTCCTTTTGCAGATACATGCATGAAAAAATCGCTTTGGTCCCTGAAATTAAAAATCAAAGGTTTTTGAGCTAAAATCACCCGAAATTTTGGCCGATTTTTCCAGCTCTCTCCATCCCTAATACTCACCTCTACGTGTAAATGCCCTTTTCCAGCCCTCCCGAACACCAGAATCACTCCTAATTGTCAAAAAGAAACCCCTTTCCTTGCGCTTCTCAGCCTAAAAAAATCAAACATCATTTGTAAAATCCCCTTTCCAGCTCTCCCCAACCTCAAAAATCACCCCTGTCCAGGTTTTTCTAGCCCTAAAAATCACCTTTACGTATGAAATTCCCTTTCCAGCTCTCTCCATCCCAAAAAATCACCTTAAGTGTAAAATCACCCCTAATTGTTAAAACCCTTTTCCAGCGCTTCTTGGACTGAAAAAATCAGACCTTATGTATAAAATGCACTCGCCCAAAATCCCCAGCCTCCAAAGTCACCCCTGTCCAGCTTTTCCGCACCCTAAGAATCACCTTTTCGTAAAAAATCCGCTTTTTTAACTCTCCCCAGACAAAAAAAATCATTCTCAAATGTAAAATCCCCTTTGCAGCCCTTCTCAGCCCTAAAAAATCAGCTCCTATCTGTAAAATCACCCCTACGTGTAAAATCCCCGTTTCCAGCACTCTGCAGATTCGAAAATCACCCTTAATTGCGAAATCTCCTTTTATAACGCTTCTCAGCCTGAAAACATAGGCCCTTATGTGTAAAATTCCCTTGCCCAGCTCTCTCCAGCCTCAAAAATCACCCCTTAGCAGCTTTTCCTAGCCCTCAAAATCACATCTACGTATGAAATCCCCTTTTTCAGCTCTCTCCAGACACAAAAATCATTCCCAAATGTAAAATCCCCTTTTCCAACCTTGCCCAGGCACAAAAATCACCCCTAATGGTAAAATCCCCTTTTCCAACACTTGTCAGCCTGAATAAGGCAGACTTTATGTATAAAATCCCCTTGCCCAGCTCTCCTCAGGCCCAAAAATTTAACCCTTTTCAGAGCTTCCGAGCACTAAAAACTATCGTTATGTGTAGAATCACCCTTTTAACCTATCGACATACACAAAAACCATCCCTAATTATAAAATACTCCTGTCCAGCTCTTCCCAGCTCCAAAAATCACCCCTAATTGTAAACTCCCCTTTTCCAGCCCTTCTCAGTACCACAAAATCACTCCCTATGTTTCAAATCATCTTTTCCAACTCTTGTAAAATCCCCTTTCCAGATCTCTTTAATCCCAAAAATACTACTAAATTTAAAATCCCCTTGTTCGGCTCTTTCCAGCCTAAAAAATAACTCCTAAATGTACAATCCCCTGTTCCAGCCCTATCCACCCCACAGTGGGCTGGGAGACCACCAAAAGTGGCCAAAAT
>JAWWLR010000148.1:31823332-31834359 GCA_035041075.1 Acraspis erinacei | reverse complement strand
GGTCGCTGATCAATCTCTCTAGCAATCAGCCCAGGCGAAGAGCTTCACAAAGTCGTCAAACGACAGAAATCACAAAAAAATTCGAAAAAGTGAGTGATAATCCCACAGTAAGATAAAAAAGATTAAGGTAGGATAATTCAAAAAAGGGGGAAGAGGTACTAAAAATATTGTAATTCTGAGTGCAGATTGGACTGAAAGCTTTATTTTGAAAATTCTCTGAAATTTATTTAAAAGAAAAAAACTACTGTTTACCATAAAATATGAATTTTCTATAAAAAGGATGAATTTTTAACAAAAGGGTTGAATTTTCGACCAAGAAAGAAAACATTTAAACAAAATAATTATATTTTCGAAAAATAAGTAAATATTTAACTACAAATTTCAGTTCGATTAAAAAATGGAATTTTAAATCCAGGACAATGGAAAAAAACAGTAAGGAACAAAACATAGTTGAATTTTTCATTAAACATATGACTTTTCAACAAAATGGTTGAATTTTCTAGCTTTCAAGAAAAAAAGATTAGTCTTCAAAAACAAGTTGGATCTTAACTAAATAATAGCAGTTTTTTGAAGACGCTGTTGAATTTTCAATAACAAAGAAGATGAACTTTGAATCCAAAAGGACGAATTTTTAAGAAGCGTTTGAATTTTGGATAAAAAATTTTAGTTTTATCAAAATAGTTGAATTTTCTATGGAATTATTAAATTTACAATAAAATATTTAAATTTTACCAAACAGTTAAATTCTTAATCTAGAAAGACGAATTTTCTATTCAAAAGGAAGAATTTTTAATAAAACTGTGGAATTTTTGACTAAATCGATTACTTTTCAACAAAATAATTGAAGTCTTAACCGAGCAGCTGAAATTTTTCTGAATAAAATTAAAACAAAATAATTAAATGTACCATAAAATACAGTAGCATTTGGCATGATGACTTTTTAACAAAATATTTTAATATTGACCAAATAATTGATTTTTAAATCTCGAACGATGCATTTTTAAATTGAAAGGACAAATTTTCTATCTAAAAGGACCACAAAAAAGTTACATTTTTGACAAAAAAATAACTTTCAGCAAAATATTTGAATTTTTAAACAATTAGTCAAATTTTCATTTAAAAAAAACTAAATTTTGAACTAAATAAATAAAAATAAATCTAAAAAAATAAACCCAAAAGGAAACTGAATGGTCCCATTTTTAATAAAAAAAAATTATATTTAATTCTAAAACATTTGGACTTTTAACTTTATAGTTTCGTTTCCAGGCCAAAAAGGCGCAAAGCCTTTATAATACTGTTTTTTTCCACCCAAAAATTTCAATTTTCACAAAAACATGAATTCTCAACAAAAAATGTAATAACTAATATTTCAACAATAAAAAACGAATTTTCAACAAAAATACATAAATTTTCAAAAAATAGTTGAAATTTTATCTAAAGAAGATCAGTGTTCACCCAGAAGTGGAAAATAAAGAAAGCAAAATTTTCATAAAAATACTCAAATTTTTAAGCAAAGAACTTAATGTTCAATAAATAAATATTTTAGAGACAAGAAAATAAAAATTTAACTTAAAACGATCGTTTTTTTCATCAATAATTAGCTGTTGAATTTTCACTTCGAAAGATTAGTTTTCGAACAAGAACTTTGAATTCTCATAAAATAAGTAAATTTTTGACAAAAATGTAGATTTTCATCTAATAGAATACATTTTTGACATAGTTTTTGAACTTTTAGCCAACCAGTTAAGTTTTCAATCAAAAAGATTAATTTTCTAAGTAAAAAGTCGAATTTACAACAAAATACATCATGTTTCAGCAACGGTAAATTTTTAACCAGATAATAAAATAATTCAATTTATTTTTTTTTAAATCATTTTTAACCGAAAAAGTATGAATTTTGAACAAAATAGTTACACTATCGAACAATAAAACGAATGTTAAACAAAATAGTTGAGATTTCAAACAAATAGAATTTTTGATCAAGTGATGAATATGAACCAAAAATATAATAGTAGACTCAAAAGAATTAACTTTTGCAATTAGGCAAAAAAAGAGGAACAAAGGAATATTTTTGAAAACAGAAGTAAAAAAAGAATTTTTCAAAAAAAGGGTACAGAGGGAAATAGAGTGGAAATTCTGAAACCATCGTTAGATCCGAAAATTGTATGGTGAGAAGTCTATAAGTGAATGTCAAATTAAAGAGTGGATTAGGCCAAAAATCTAAAAATGTAGAACGAGTGCGAGGAAGGCCTTACGATTTCGAAAATTATGGTTTCGGACATTTTGAGCCTGATTTGTGGAAAAGTGATGACGTGGTCCTTCAGTACAATACACCGGCCCATTCATCGCAGCTCATTCCGAAATTTCTGGTGAAGCGCCAGAAATTGCACCTTGACCTCTCTCTCTGTGATTTCTGGCTGTTTCCCAAATGAATTCGACGAAGCCATAAAATTTGCGAAAAAATGTCCTTATTAGTCACTTTTCCCGCCAAATTCATTTTATATGGTATTACCCCAAACATTTTCTTCTTGCATCACCACCACGTTTTAGCGCCCTCTTGAAATGAAGCGCCTTATTAAACTGAAAGCACACCTATTCGCACGCCTAAATTTGCATTCACCTCAGAGAGGGAAAAGTCAGAAATTCGGTGCTGAAAAGCAGACGGCGAATAAGACTTTAATGGTTAATGCTTTCGCTCCCTTCATTTTCCTCAGGTCTTATTCGAGGAAATAAGGCGAAAATTTCTGCAGCAGAAACTCAAAAGGAAAGTGCCAAGCTATAATATCCACTTATGCAGTTTATCTCCACACTTCAGCGAAGAAAATAAACGAAATATAGTCTGTTAACTTTATTCATTAAATAATTATTTACTCAGTTTCTATTAAGCGGTTCATTAAATAATTAGTTGGCTTGATTCAAATACGAAATTTTAACTCATATATTTCACAGGGATCGCATCACTTTCTAGTGGTAAAAATACGTCAGAAAAAAATTCAAGAAGATCAAAAACTGAAAAAAATGGATTGTTTATTCCCACCAATTTTTTTCTACAGGATTCTTTTCTCTAAGTAAGCTAGAGGGAAATCATACAAAAAACATAAAAATGAAAAAAGAAGATTATTAAATAGAAATTTAACAAATTATTATTTATAAAAATAAGAAAATTATAGGGATAACAATATTTTAACTTAAGTTTGCTAAAATGTCAGTGCAAACGATATAACAATCAACTCTAAATTAAATGTGGTAATTCTTTTTTGTTAAAAAGTTTTCTATTACTTTTTTCATTTAGAATTCAATTTTTTAATTAAATATTTGATTATGGAAGAGAAAACTTAATTATTTTGTTAAAAATTCAAGAATTTTGTGAGAAAGTTATCCCTTGTAGTTCCAAACTCAATATCTCTGTTGAAAATTAAATATGTTTGGTTGAAAATCAACAATTTTATGGAAGTTTTTTCTTTCATGATTGAAAAATCAAATTTTTTTCTTAAACTTTGTACTTTTTGGCTGGATTAAATTGTTCATGATTTAAAAGTAAAATTTTCTTTAGTTTAAGATTCAAATACCCTTATTTTTATTTTTATTAAGAACTCATTTCTTTAGTTAAATATTTTATTTTTGTCAGAATATTCAAATATTTTGTTGAAAAGTTGTATTTCATTGATATACTAAATTGTTAATGATTTAAGAGTAAAATATTTTTTGGTTTAAAATTGCACTGTTCTTACTTTGTTAAAAGTGGAACTACATCCTTAAAAATTCATCTCTTTGTTTGAAAATATGACTTTTTTAAATTCAGTTTTTTTAAAATGAAAATTAAACTTTGTTAGTAGAAAATTGAAATATTTAGTTGAAAATTACGTTTTTCGTTAAAAATTCAACTATTTGGTTGAAAATCGGTCATTTTATGGTTGAATTCAACTGTTTTTTATTTAAAATTAAAATTATTTTTGGTACAATATCAACCATTACATTTATCGTAGAGAATTCACTTTTCTTTTTAAAACTGTAACTACTGGGTTAAAAGTTTAACTACTTTAGTAACGACTTATGATTAGATTTTTCATTTTAGACACCAATTCATATTTTTGCTTCAAAATTCAACTATTTTGTTGAAAAATCTTTTTTTTGGGTTGAAAATTCAATTATTTAGGCAGAGAATAACACAATTTTCTTGATAATAAATATTTTTAGTTGAGCCAACTATTTAGTTAGTAAGATATGGCAATGCTACTTTATTAGGTGATACTACTATTTTATTAGTTGGCACAACAATTCCATTAGTTGCAGCGACTATTCAGTTAGTAACAGTAATTAATTAAATGGTTGTCCCAACTAACAAAAAATCAGTTCCATATTTTACCAAATGAATAGCTGGCCCAACTAACCATTTTTTCAGTGTACTTTGTTAAAAATTTGTCTTTTTTGGACGAATAAAACTGTTTATGATTACATTTTTTTTTAAATTAAAAATTGGATACATTTGGACAATAAACACAATTGACAAAAATTAATTTTTTATGAATGAAAATGTAACCATTTTATTTTTGCTTGAAAATTGATCTTTTTAAGTCGAAAATTCATTTATTCGGTTGGACATTATACTATTTTTTTGTAATTTTTTTTAACAAAAGATATAAGTATTTTATTTTCTCTTGGAAATTCACCTTTTTTATTAGAAAATTAATTCATTTTGTATGATACTCATATTTTTTGGTTATAAATTCATCATTTTAGTCAAAAATTCATTTATTTTGTTGAATACCCGTGTTTTTTTTTTTTTTGATTAGATATTCAATAATATTGGTCGAAAATTAATTTTCAAATACCAAAAATTCAAAAATAATTAATATTCTTTATTAATAATATAAAATTAATATCCCTTCACGCAATACAAATTTCACCATTCTGAGTATGACAATTTAGATTGTCAGGGAAACCTAAATTTTATAGTCTCAATATCCACAGGTGATTTAGACTTACTATCGGAATAGTCAAATCCACACTCCAGAGTGTTAAAAGGAAGTTTTACCTTCTACCGAACGCCGACCAATCATGTCTCAGGCATCCTCCTCTTCAAAAAGAATAAAAAAAATTTCAGACTTCATATATTACTTTATAGATTTTTATGTTTCTCATCCTTAGTTTATTAATTTCAATTTTCGTCTCCCGCCCCTCTTACAGATAATAAAGTTGACCCTCTGAAATGATTAAGTTAACACTCCAAGAAAAACAGGCTGAAATTCCTGGTATATTCAGGTTTAAACTCTAGGATCGTCAAAGTTTGACACTCCACTAATATGCTACACCATCTAGTGAACTGTCCCATAATTAAAGCAAAAATATAGTGAGTCTGACACTCCGGGTGTTCGGGCTGACTAGCTATTTTTTCCATGCACACTTATAATTTCAGAAAATATATTAAGAATATGTTATAAAATACTTTAAATACAATTTTTTTAAACTTACGAAGAGGCAGAGCTCAGAATCAGCCGGAACTTCTAGAATGGCAGGCTGATTGTATTTGACCTTTAACTATGGAAAAGCCCCTAGCTGATGTAGCATATCATTCATGGACTATAAAGTAAAGTTTTCAGTTTAAAAAATAAATTTTCAACTAAACTTTTAATGTTTTCATTAAAAAATGATTTTTTAACAAAGTTGTTGAACTTTCAACCAGTTACTGTAATTTCTAATTGAGAGATAAAAATTTTGAACGAATAATGTATTAGTAGATGTTATTAGTAGATTAAAAGCAGTTGAATTAAATAGAAAAAAAGAATTTTCAACCAAAAAAATGTAATCGTTGATATTATAACTGAAAAAAGGATTTTTCAATCAAATAGTTAAATTCTCAAACAAATAGAAATTGAATTGTAGTCAATTTGACAATCTGGATGTTCTGGCTAACTAGATATTTTTTCCGTGCACACTTAGAATGTACGAAAATATATTGAAAATATTGGGAGCGATACTTTAAATACAATTTTTTTTAAACCTAATAAAAGGCCATTTTAAATTTTATTGCAAATTAGTTCTGCACGGAAAAAAATTACTAGTCTGCCTGAACTTCTAGAATGCCAGGCTGATTTTACTTTGGAGTTTTAATTATAAGGCAGCTTTCTAGATAGTGTAGCATACCATCCATGGACTAACGAAATTTAATGGATGGCTTTACTATCCCAGAGTGTGAATTTGACCATCCTGAAGTGTGAACTGGATTATCCCAGGAGTGACAGCTTGATTATCTCGGAGTTTTAACTTAATCATACACTGAAAAAAAGTTCATTACATTTTATAGAACTAATTAACCTAACCTAAATAATCTAAAGCTGTGCTGGGCCGTGAAATTGATTTTTGTGACCCGTTTCATAAAAAATATTGATTCGCTTTTAATAATATACATACGAGTATTTTAGAATTTTGATATAAAATGATTTCAAACAATTTCAAGTGATTCCAAAATATATGAAAATATTATTGAATAGTTTAGGGGATTAACCAAGATTTAAACTGAATTGAAAAATAAATTTTAAGATATTTTAAAAGATTTTTGAGAAATCAATATATATTTTGAGATATTCAATGGATTTTGAAGGATTTCCAAAAATTTCCGAAGATTTTTACAGATTTAGGAGACCTTAAGAAATTCAAGAAGATTATTTATATTTTAAAATTGCTTGCAAAAATCGAAACTAATTTGAATTCTACTGAAATTCCTGAAAAATTCATTAAAATTACTTAAAATCTCTGAAATTCATTAGAAATATCTTGAACTCCTTTAAATCTTTTGAAATATTTGAAAATTTAGTTATCAACTTTGAAATTTGTTAAGTACTAAATAAATTGATCTTTTCTAGTTAATAATTGAACTTTTTTGTTGGAAATTAATCTTTTTCGATATAAAATAAAACTTCTGGGTTGAAAGTTAATTCTTTTTGGTTAAAAATTCAACAATTTGATATAAAATAAAACTATTTAGTGTTAAAAATTAATTTTGTATCTGAAAATTTAACTTTTTAACCTTTGCTCGAATACTGATCCTTTATAATATAAAATTTAAACTATTTTGTAGAAAATTAATGCATTTTATTGAAAATTCGTCATTTCTTGTTGAATTCAACTTTTCGGAAATTTACATAATTTTTTATTAATTTTTAAAACTGAAGATGTAGCGTTTCCATTTTATTACATGTTTATTTTTTGATTGAAAACTTATCTTTTTCAGCTAAAAATTCAACTTTTTGTTTGAACATATTTCGTTCAAACTTTTCTTGATATTGTTCCTATATCATTTGAAAATTCAAATATTTTGTAGAAAATTTATTTATTTTGCTGAAAATTCGTGTTTTTTTATTGAATTTAACATCTTGAGAATTCGCTTTTTTTAAATCAACTTTTCAAACTGAAAATTTAATGTTTCAATTTCGAATTTAAAATTTATGTTCTTTTCAATTTGTTGAAAACGTATCTTTTTCAGTTGAAAATTAAACTATAGCGAAACTCTTCTATAGCGCCGATTTTGAGGCTGATGGTGGGTGGAAAGAAACTCATTATAGCCCTCTCCGCTTTTGTTTGTTCACCGCCTGAGTGACAACCGCAGACCCCGCGCACCCAGCGCAGTTCCTGTTATACCAACCTGCGGCGCGGCGTCAATTCTCGTAAGGGCTATAGAAGGGCGGGCTATTGAAGGGTTTCACTATATTTAGTTGAAAATTCATCTCTTTTGACTGAAAATTATAATTTTATTGTTCAAAATTCATCTCTTCGGGTTTTTCTTAGTTTCAGAACTTAAGTATTTGCTGTCTTATTTCTACTTCTGATAGACAATCCTCGTCGATTTGTCAATCCAAGAGTGTCGATTTGACAATCCTTACATAAAATAAGATTAATAGAAGCTATTTGGCACGATCTAGAGGATCAAACTGAACATCTAAATTTTGTCTAAAAAAGTTTGAAGATCCATTTTCCTCCTTTTGGAAGGCTGAAAACCCATTTCCAATAGAAAAATCATAGTTGTTTGGTCGATTCAAAAATATTTTCCAGTTCACCGTGTCTGCAGTAAATTCGAGGACTACTAGGAAGTTTACCCACCTGTCCTGATAATATCGCTTGATATCATGTAAATGTTAATTAATATTCATGGAGGTAATTCCCCCTGGCGACGAAGCGGAATCCACGCTCTGTTGGGAAAGTTTCCGTCCAAAATTTACGATCAGCCGCAAAACATATTTCCCGCGAATCGTAGGAACTGCTGCGCTAGCATAAAGTGCAGCTTCTGCTTCAACTCCATCGTCCCAGAATGATGATAATAATTTTCTTTGCGGTTGGACACGCTGCAGTGGCAATTTCACAAACCTAAATTTTTCCTCGTTTCAACAGCTCGGAAATGTCGTCAAAAATACAATACTTGAACTTGAATTGATCTTATCGCCAACTATAGGTGTCAAGTTTTCAAGACGATATATATTGCTTTTTCAACAAATAGTTCAATTTTGAGTCAACAAATTTTTTTTCTCAATTTGAGTTGTCCAGTTAAAAAGTCCAATTTTTTAGAAAGAGTTGACTCTCAAACCCGAAAAGATTAATTTTCAACCAAGACGATGTTTTATCATAATAGTTGAGTTTTTAAAAAGCAAATAAAGTTATTTTAAATCAACTATTTGTACTGAAAACCAAATGGTTGAACTTTAAAAAAATCAAGATGAGCTTTTAAACAAATAATTAAATTTTCAAACTAATATGACGAATTTTCAAAAGAAGAATTATTAACTTTGATCACCATTTTTTTCATTTTATCTTATTATTAAATTTTATTATTATATCTCCTTTTACCTCTTGTTCTACTTAAATTTTTCGAAAGAAAGTTGCATTCTTAAAACAGAATTTTTTCAACAAAAAGAATGAACTTGCAATCCAGAAAGACGAATTTTCGATAAATCAGTTAAATTGACGAACAAAATAATTGAATTTTTAACAAAATAAATTTCTTTTCAACAAATATGTTAAAGTTTCAACCAAAGAGATGTATTTTAACTACAATAATAAATCTTTAATTCCAATAATAAAATGTTCAGTCAAAAAACTTAATTTTCAACCAAAGCGATTAATTTTCAACTAAAATTATAATTATTTAATAAAAAATGATGACCAAATAGTTTAATTTTCAACCACTGTAATAGCAGATGTATCCATAAAAAAATATTCTTATTTGAAATTTAAAAAAAGTTGAATGCAATCAAAAGGAGGAATTCTCGACAAAAAAATTTTTTTGCAACCAAAAGGAAGTTTGTAACCAAAGAGAAATTATATTCTCGAAAATAGATTAATTTAAACAAAATTAATTATTGATAGTATCGTTTTTCGCCTAGAAGGACAAAAAAGTTCAATTTTAAACAAAATAGTTCAATTTTCATTTTAAATAATAAATCTTAAGAAAAATGAATTTGAACTTGAATTGCACATGAATTTTCAGTCAAAAAAGGTTAAGAAAATATTTCAATTTTCAATTAAAATAGTCGAATCTAACCAAGAAGATAAATTATCCAGAAAAACACTAATAGTTGATATTTGACACCAAAAGATTTCAATTTTGAATTGAAAAATTTGAATTTTGAAAACACTTGAATTTATAAACAAATAAGAAAAAATTTCAAAAAAACAGTTCCATTTTCAACAAAAAAGTAGATTTTCCAAAAATACTTAATTTTCAACAAAATAATTGAATTTCGAACTAAAAACTATCAATTTTCGACAAGAAATGGAATAAATTAATTTCCAGTTAAAATATATTTTTAACCAAAAATAAACAGCAGTTTAAATTTCAACCAAGTACTTAAATTTCTAGTGAAGAAGATTAATTCTCTAACAAAAAATACTAATTTGCATAAAAATATATTTTTTTGAACATTTTAAAATTTTTAATAAAAAACACGATTAATTTCAAACCAAAAACGAAAAAAAAACATAATTTAAAAAAAAAACTTCAACAAAATCGTTAAAATTTCAAACAAAGGGATGAATCCTCAAAAAAATAAATTTTTAAAAACTTAGTTCAAATCTCAGCCAAGTAGTTCAATTTTCAATTAAGAAGATAAATTTTAAACAGACGAATCTTCAACAAAATAGTTGAATTTTTAACAAAATTTGAAATAAAATTTGACATAAAATATGAATTTTCTTTAAAAAATATGATAGTTGATATTTCAAACAAAAAATATTTTAATTTTCAACCAAAAACAGTGAAATGTAACGAACAATTTTTTCAATAAATCAATTAAATTTTTCGGCTAAAAAGATTAATTTTCCACAGAACAGTTGAATTTGCAACAAAAAATTTAATCATCAAGAAAATAGTTGAAATTTTATTTAAGAACGCTCAATTTTCAAATAGAAATGAAAAGAAAGAATTTTCAACAAGCGATTGATCTTCATAAAATAAAATGTAATTTTAACAAATTAGTTCAAAATGCAACAAAATGGTTCAATTTTCAATCGAGAAAATTAATTTTCTGTAAGAAAAAGACGAATTTAGAGAAAAATACATCAAATTTCAATGAACTTCTTAAATTTTAAACTAAAAACGATCAATTTTCAACCACTAATGGAATATTTAAATTTTAAATTCAAAAATTGATTTTTAGATAAAAAAGAATGTTCAAAAATAAACAAATTCATTCTGGAAAAAATTGTTGTACAGCCAAATTTCGAATTTTCATTTTTTCAAGGATATCCAAAAATTGTTATTCACATTTGAAGGGTTCCAGTGGATAACTAAATAACCAATCTTCTGATCGAAAATGGGTTTATTGAAATTTTAGGAGAAATTTTTCGTGGTGAGAAAAAGAAAAATTTAGTTTTTTAACAAAAAGCCTATTTTGAAAACACCTAAAATTTTTAATTCAAAATTTTCAGTCGCAATCCGCACTTAATCCTGCTCCAATTTCAGGTTATTGTCACTTTAAAATTGTCAGCTTCTCTCAATATCTCTGAAGGATAATTTTCTTACAGTTTTGTACTATAAA
>JAWWLR010000148.1:31804214-31814432 GCA_035041075.1 Acraspis erinacei | reverse complement strand
TTCAACTAATTTGTTTATAAAGATTTGGTTCAATCACTTTGTTAAGAAATCAATTTTTTGTTAAAGATTTATATTTTTAATAGAAAATTAATCTTTCTTATATTTTACTTTAATGGAAAAGTGGACTAAAATTCTTATAATCCTGAAATAAAATGTTTATAAGCAATAATAAATTGCTTAAAAAATCTAATCATCAATAGAATGTAATATGTATTAGAAACAATTTATAATTAAATATCAGTTAACCAAAATTCAACTGTTTGGTTGAAAATTCGTCTTTTTCGGTAAAAAATTAATATTCATGATTGAAAATTCAACTATTGGGATAAAAATTCAATTTTTTTGTTGAAGATTAATATCTTCGAGATGAAAATTCAATTGTTTTGTAAAAAATTCGATTTTCTGAATTGAAAATGATTGTTTTTTATGATTAAATTATTTAAACAATGTTTTGTTGTATTTTAATTGATTATTATCTCAATTAGTAAAAAGTGGACAAAAATGTAAAAGATTTAGAAATAACAGCAAATATCTAGCATTATTTGAAGATAATAACATTTATAAAATTAATGAAGTGTTTGAGCAATTATGTTTGTTGACTTCGATTAACTATTAATTTACTGTAATAGAAAAGTGGAAAAAAAATTTTATAATCCTGAAATCAAATTTTTATAAGCAATTAGAAATTGTTTAAAAAATTTATTAAAAAATCTAATCCTCAATAGAATGTAACAATGTAACAATTTGTAATTTTAAAATTAATTCAACAATTTCGTTAAAAATTGATGTAATTTGTTAAAAATTCGTATTTTTCAGTAAAAAATTAATCTTCTTAGTTGAAAACTCAAATCTTGGGATGAAAAATCAATTTTTTTTGTTGAAAAATCATATTTTCGGAGATGAAAATTCGACTATTTTGTAAAAAATTCGATTTTCTGAATTAGGCTTGACTGTTTTTCAACAATAAATTGTTCAAAAAATGATGTGTCTTAATTTTTATTAATTATTACCTCACTTAATAAAAAGTGGATAAAAATTTTAAAATTTCGGGAAAAACGCAACTTTCTAGTATTATTTGAAGACAAAGACATTAACAAAATTTATTAATTGTTTAAGCAATTATGTGTGTAAACATTGTTTAATTATTAATTCACTTTAATTGAAAAATCGACTGAAATTCTTGTAATCCTAAATAAAATTTTTATAAGCAATAATAAATTTTTAAAAAAATCTAATAATCAATAGAATGTAATTTGTATTAAAAACAATTTGTAATTTAAAAACCAATTCAACCAAAACTCAACTGTTTGGTTGAAAATTCAACTATTAGGCTGAAAATTCCACTGTTTTGTAAAAAAATCGCTTTTCTGGATTGAGAATGATTGTTTTTAATAATAAATGTTTCAAACAATGTCGTGTCTTAATTCTAAGTAATTATTACCCCATGTCGTTAATAGTGGAGAAAATTAAAAAATTTCAGAAAAAACCACACCTATCTAGCATTATTTAGCATTATTTAAAGAGAATAAAATTTAAAAAAGTAATAAACTGTTTAAGTAATTACGTTTGTCAACTTTGATTAATTATTAATTTACTTTAATTGAAAAGTGGACAAAAATTCTTGCAATTCTAAAAGAAAAATGTTATGAGGAATAATACTTTGTTTTAAAATTTTCATAAAAATTATAATAATTAATAGAATGTGATATGTATAGAAACAATTTGTAATTAAAAAAGAAATTTAACCAAAATTCGACTTTCATGTTGAAATTTTTTTTTTGTAAAATATTAATCTTCATGACTGAAAATTAAACTATTGGGATGAAAGTTCAATATTTTTGTTGAAGATTCATATTTTTGAGATGAAAATTCGACTGTTTTGTAAAAAATTCGCTTTTATGAATTGATTGTTTTTTAATAATTAATTGTTTGAACAACGTTGTGTTTTATTTTAATTGATTATTACCTCAAATAATAAAAAGAGATTTTTGATTAATTATTAATTTACTCTAATTTGAAAGTGGACCAAATTCTTATAATTCTAAAAGAAAATTGTTATAAGCAATAATAAATTGTTTGGTTGAAAATTCGTCTTTTTCGGTAAAAAATTAATATTCGTGATTGAAAATTAAACTATTGGGATCAAAATTCAATTTTTTTGTTGAAGAATAATATTTTACAAATGAAAATTCCATTGTTTTGTAAAGAAATTCGCTCTCCTGCATTAAAAATGATTGTCTTTTAAGAAGAAATTGTTAAAAACAATGTTGTGTTTTATTTTAATTGATTATTACCTCACTTAGTAAAAAGTGGACTAAAATTTAAAAATTTCAGAAATAAAAACAACTATCTAGCAATATTTAAAGAAAATAACATTTTAAAAAAATTGCTCAAGCAATTATGTCTGTCAAAATTAATTTATTAGTTATTTACTTTAGTTGAAAAGTGGACCGCAATTCTTATAATTCCAAAATAAATTTTTTTAGCAAAAATAAATTCTTCAAGAAATTTATTCAAAAATCTAATCATCTATAGAATGTAATACGTATTAAACAATTTGCAATTAAAAAAGAATTCAACCAAAATTCAACTGTTTGGTTTAAAATTGATAAAATTTATTAAAAATAGGTCTTTGTCAGTAAAAAATGAATCTCCTTACATGAAAATTCAATTTTTTTGTTGAAAATTCTTATTTGTAATATGGATATTCCACTCTTTAAAAAAAATCACATTCCTGAATTTAGAATGGTTATTTTTTAATAATAAATTGTTTAAACAATTCTGTATTTTAATTTTTATTAATTATTACCTCGGCAAAAGTAGACAAAAATTTCAGAAAAAATCGCAACTATCTAGCATTATTTAAAGAGAACAAGATTTAAAAAAATAATAAAGTATTTATGTTTGTTAACTTTGATTAATTATTAATTTACTCTAATTGGAAAGCGGACAAATATTCTTATAATTTTAAAAGAAGATGGTTATAAGCAATAATAAATTGTTTAAAATTTTTATTTAAAAATCTAATCATTAATAGAATGTGATATGCATAGAAACAATTTGTCATTAAAAAACCAATTAAATTAATATTCACATCTTTGGTTGAAATTTTTATTTTTTTTTTTTAAACTAATATTTTCGAGATGATAATTTGACTGCTTTGTAAAATAATTCGCTTTTTTGAATTAAAATTGAAGTTTTTTTAATAACAAATTGTTCAAAAAATTTTGCGTTTTAATTTTCGTTGAAAAAGTACAACAATCTAGGAAAATTTGTAGAGAATAAAATTTAAAAAAATGATAAAGTGTTTAAAAAATTATATTCATAAACATTGATTATTTATTAATTTACTTTAATTGAAAAGGGGACCCAAATTTCTATAAGTCTAAAAGAAAATTGTTATAAACATCTAATATTGAGGATTCTAAATAAAATGCATAAAAAGTCTTTTTTTCTAAAGAAAATACGTGTTAAACTGCATTGGACTTGCGAAATGTCTAAATATCATTGAAAAAAAAACACTTTTGGGAGGATTCGAACCAATTTGGGGCGATATGCATACCAATTTTAAAAAAAAGGACCACCCTAGTGGTGTGTCTGTAAAGCAAAAATGGTTACCTTGTTCTGGTCCAGCCTGGTTGACTTTAGGTTTACTTTGTCCGTTTCCAGGAGTTTCTCTCCTCAAAGGCAGAGCTGGTGGAACAAAGCCATTGGCTACTTGAGGGGCTCCGAGCGCCGAAGGCGCTAAACCTTGATCAGCTACTGCGGCACGATCCTCCGTATAAAGGAGAAAACAAACGGTGATCCAAACTGCTCCAGCCAGTACCGCAATTTTCAGCCACAGAGACCTTCTTCGTGGGAAACCCATGATTTTTTCCCTTTTTCTTGTTGCAATAAAAACTACACGAGGGTCGTCGTAAACTCTTCGAATTTGACCTTTTTAGCCTTTGGTTATCTCAACATCATTTTCTGTCCTCGCTCTGCTCTGACAGATTTTATTCAACTTTTTATCGCTCTTCAACCCTCTTTTTTAGATTCCTACTTCACTCTGATATTCCTGAGAGTAATTAATGTGATATCAGATTTTTGATTAAATTTTTCATTAATTTTTGTCTACTGATTCTGCTGTCAATTCTCTTCCAGGTGGAATAGAAGATTCGAAAAGCATTATCAGAATTTTTATTTTTTATTGATTGTAAATTGCATGAGTCGATATGTGACTGATCAGGAAATTTATTTGCAAAAAGTTCTTTTGAACTAATGACAATTTATCACAGCTTTTTTGACAGTTATTTGTCCCTTCTGCTTTATTTATTAATTTTTCTTTTGTTCGCTGAGGTACTTTTATACTCGTGATATGAATAATCTAAGTGATATATCGAGTCGTTTCGAATAATCGATACTCGTTTTCGATATGTAGAGTTGCAAGTTTCAATTTCTTGCGCGTCACTGCATCTTGACCATTATGGTTCCTGAAACAGAGAAAAAAATACGAAATGTAAAATTCTAGGTTTAATTTTTCATACTTAAATAATTAAATGTTTTTAAAAATGTTTCTTTTCCCTACAAAATAGTGATTCAATTAAAGGAAGGAAAGGTTCGAAAGGCAAAAATTCAGGGCCCCCTGAACCATTTCTAATTGGAACGCATAATATTGCGGCATATACCTGACTGAGTACTCGCGCACTGCGTAACTTCGATGCATTCCGAGGCGAGAGTCGCAACGGTATTTCAGCCGGACCTGGAGTGTATTTTGAAATAACACTGAATGCTTTCGCAATATTTTTTTTGGTCATAAAAAAATTGAAGTTACTTCATGTAAGTACTAATTGAAATTCAGAAATTTCAAACTTACAATACTATACAGAATAGAAAATAATATAAATAATATCACAGTATGAAACTGTCAAAAAAACTGATTATTTTGTTACAAGTTTTTGAAAACTTGAGTTCGAGACAAAATTTTGCGTATTTTTAAAACATGTTCACGACATTTAGAAGTTTGGAAGAAATCAAAAAATATTTCATAAGTTTTCGAAAATGTTTCCAAGTTTTTAAATATTTTTAATTTATTGATAACATGTTACATAATTATAAATATTTTTATCTGATTCGAATCTTTTTCTAAACTTTACAAAATCATTCAAAATGTAAACAAAATTTCTTCTAATCTTCTGAATTTCCCCACGAATTTTAAGAAAATGTGTTTATTCTCTTGAAACTAACTTATTAAAAATTCTTAATTTTTTTCTAAAAATTAACATTTTATTTTTTTCATTGAAAATTTAACTCCTTGGTTCAAAATTTAAGTATTCAACTTGCTAAGAATTTATTTTTTGTTTTTAGTTGAATATTTCTTTGTTCCATACATTTAAAAAATTTGTTAAAAATTCTGCATTGTTGGTCGAACGTTAATTTTTAATTAAAAACTCCAACTGTTAAAATTGATAAATATTCGTTTTTGTTATTGAATTGAACTGTTTCTGATTGAAAATGTAAATATTTTTTGTTCAAAATATTAACTAATAAATTTTGTATTGAGAATTTATCCATTTTCTTGATAATTAAAAATTTATTTTTTTAGTTGAAAATGCGTGTTTTTAGTAGGAAATTACTTTTCTTGAATCCATCTTTTTACGTTACAAATTATTTTTTGAAGTGAATATTAAATTACGGGGCTCAAAATCCAACTGTTTGGTTAAAAATTAAACTGATATGTAAAAAATTCGTTTTTTTTCAATTAAAAATGATTGTTTTTTAATGAAAATTGAACTATTCCATTTTCGGTTAAAAAATGAACTTATTTAGACTAAGCATTTAATTATTTAGTCTATTCAATTAAAAATGTATGTATTTTGTTGAAAATCCGTCTTTTTAAGAAATCAATTTTGCTTTTTTAATTAAAAATATGCATGTTTGGCTGAATATTCGTCTTTTTGGTAAAATTCAATTTTATCTTATATTTTTATATTTTGATTAACAATAAAATTTTTCTTGAAATTTCATAATATCGTATTGAAAACTCAACTTTTTTAAAAGGAAATTCGTCTTTTTGTTTTAAAGAATTAACAATTTGATGGAAAATTGAATTGTTTTTTATAAAATAATTGGCTTTTCAATTGAAAATTAATTTTTTCAAAGTGAAAATTAAGTTGTTTGTTGAAAAATCGTCGTTTTTAATATAAAAACAATCGTCTTAGTTGAAAACTCAATTATTTTGTTAAAAAATTATGTATGTTGTGGAAAATTTGTTTTTTGGATTAAAAAGTAATTTTTTAACTTAAAATGTAACTATTTTCTTAAAAATTATCTTTTCTATCCAAACTTCATAATTTCAGGTTGAAAATTAAACTTTTTGTATAAAAAAAATCTTTTTTTAGCTTTGCAAATGAACTATTTGATTAAAAATTTTTACATTTTTTTCGAGTTTGTCCTTTTAAGTAGAAAATTAATGTTATTAGTAAAAAATTTCTCATGCTGGTTTATAATGTAAATATTTGATGTGAAATTCATCTGTTCTTTAACAAGCTAATATTTTTATTTTTTCCTCTTTATTAAATGAACAATTTGTTGTTGTTGGGAATTCAAATATAAAATTAAAACGCTATTCGTTTACGAAAAGAAAATTAAAATTTTCACCAGGAAACAACAGGAAACAGATCTTGATTAAATTGTAATTTCATTACACAAAATTGCCTGATTTAATGATCAAATTGAGATTTCAATTAGCGTTCCTGTTATTGGAAGTCCCACGAATAAATTCGTCAACTGTAATTATATTTTGTGAGACTCTTAATTATTATTTCCTGGATATGCGGACTTCATGTTCCAACTTTCTATAATTATAAATTTGATATAATAACACGCTTAATACGTTTTGAAATAAATCATTTTATTTTATTAAATTTTAAGTGATTGTTCAATAATGGGAAATAATTATGTTTATAACGTTTCGGAACCACACTCTAATTTGTAAATTACATTTTAAGAAAGGTAAGAACAATTAAATTATGAACATCAACTTATTTTAAAGAATGCGAACAAAGATTAAACGCTTTTTAATAATTATGAAAGATTTGAGGAAATTAAATTTTTTCAAGATTTCTGTAAAAAATTTGTATGGTTTCGGTTTTTTTAAAAATAATTTTAAATTACGAAGACTTAGAATGTATGAAAAAAAGAATATAGGAGACTTTGAGTCTACTTTTATTTTTCTGGATTTAAAATTTTTTTAGGTGAAATGAATTTTGCAGGGTTTTAAGAGAAAGAAAAAAATGTTTTTAAAATTCCTGGAAAAATTTCAAACGATTGTTTTTTAATGAATTCTATGAGAAAATTATAAAAGATTATAAACATTTTTAATTACTTGATACCATTTTTTAAATAGAATTCAAAAGAGTTTAAGAGATATTCAGAGATTTTTAAACGATTCAAAAGTAATTCAAAGTTGTTAAGACTTTTAAAGAATTTTGTAAGGTTTCAAGAAAATAAAAAAATAAAAAAATAAAATGTTGAAACATTTTTAAAGATTTTCTAAAATTTCGAAGGAGAGTGTAAAAGATTTTAACCAAAAATGTTTCAATTTTATAAGAATACATTTTTTTAATGGAGCAAATTCAAGAAATATTTAAAGGAATTGAAGGGATTCAAAAATAACCTTAAACTTCAAATGATTCTTCGAAATGTAGATTTTTGAAAAACGTATTAAGAATCTTGTAAACATTTCCAAAGATTTATTAAATATTTTTTAATTTCGTCCTAATTTCTAAAAGTCCTAAGCATATTTTAAAGATACTCGAAATTTACCTATTTATTTGCAAAACTCTAAAAAATACATAAAGTTCCTTTAAAATTTTCTAAATTTTTTTTAAACACCGTTAATATTCAAAAATCTGTTTTAATTTTCTCAAGAATCTTATAAAACTTAAATTCTTTAAAAAATTAATTTAGAAAAATGAACTTTCAACGATATAGTTAATTTTTAAAAAAAAAGGAGATGAATCCTTGTTTTCTTAAAAATAAATTTTTAACAAGGTAATTCAAATTTCAACGAAGTAGTTAAACTTTCATCTAAGAAAAGATCGAATATCATCCAAGAAAGGTAAATTTTTAAACCGCATTAAAAAATATAATTTTAGATATTTTAATTTAAAAAAGTGAAATTTCGCGCCGAAGAAATAAATCTTCAAACAAGAAATGTCAGAGCTGGTAATTAAACAAAAAAGATTTTAATTTTTCATTAAATAAACTTGAATTCAATAAAAAGTTAAAAAATTAATGTTTCACCAAAAAATTAAGAATTTTCAACAATCTAGTTAAGTGTATTAAAAAAAGAAATCTCGAACAACAAGAAAATAGATTCTTAACGAATTACTTCAAATTTAAATCAAGTAGTTAAATTTTGAAAAAAGAAAATGAATTTTTAACCGAAAATATAATATTTTATTATACAAACAAACAAATTTTTATTTTAAATCAAAAACAATAAAATAAACCGAAAAATAAGAATTTTCCAAAATTAAAATAGTTGCATTTTCAGTTTGAAAAATTAATTTAAAAAAAAATTCATCAAAAAATATTTTTCTTTGATCTCTCTAGTAGCTTAATGGATAGCACCCGACCCGCAATCGGAAGTTGTGTGGTTCGATTCCCAGTAGAGCACCGAGAGTGAATCTTTTTTCAGCAAAAATTTAATTAAAAAAATTTTTTTTATTGATTTTCCATCTTGTCCAAAAATGATGTTAAGTATTTTCTGTCATTTAAAGAGTGAACTTGATGGATAGGTTGATTTTTATTCTCAAGGTGGTGAAAAATAATGTTTGATGGTAATTATGTCTAATGATAATACAGATTACTTTAATATTGCTCGTATCATAAATTTAACACCTGGTTTGAGAAAGCGTGTATTTCTGAAAAAAGATTCTGCTTTAGATCTCTATAGTAGCTTAATGGAAAGCACCCGACCGGCAATCGGAAGTGCTGTGGTTTGATTCCCAGTACAGCGACTAGGGTAGATTTTTTTCAGAAAACAAATGTAATTTAAAAATGTTCTCATCTATCTACAATGTTTAAACAAATTTAGCAATACATTTTATGACGAAATGAAATTATTTATTTTAAAATTTTTTTCAATTTTTTTCAATTTTTTAAAATCTCAACAACACAGTAATAAAATAATTGCACTATTATTATCTAAGAGCCCATGTAGACTCTACAAAGCCCACATCATATCCAGGAAACTTGACCTTACTAAGCATCGTACCAGAAAGTTAGTAAATAATTAATTAATATGTTAACACAAGAGCAGTCATGCGCGCGCCTTTTATTTTTCTTTGTATGAAAAAAATAAACCAAATGCATTTATTTTCTATGTTATTTATATTTAATACATGTTACAAAATATTAGTATAAAATAATTAGAAGGCACCACAGGATAAGTTCTGTACTTGTAACTGTAATTAATCTATTATAAGAAGATTCAAAAAAATCTCGTATTTTTTGTAGAAAATGAAATTGAACTATTTTATTACAAATTTGCCTTTTTTATTAAAAATTTAATTCACATCTGATATTGATGAATCAAATTTATTATCATTTTGTAAATCATGATAATAATAATCATATTTTTTAAATAAGTCACTTGGTATTTTCAAACCATAATTTTATTAAATTTAATTATTAATAAATTAATTTTAAAAAATTAATAATTTATTAATTTATTCTTCTGTTTGGAAGAACGTGATATATTAGTACTGTAAAAATAGTAAAAATCATTACAGAGTTGGATAAAAAATTAAATAATTAAACGCAAATTAATTAATTACAGGATATTTTCTACGAGGTTATTAGAACTTTTTATTTAAACCTTTAAACCTTCAAAAGTTAAATTATAAGCAAAGCAACTGTCAAAATATTTGTTTACAATTTTTAAAAACAAATAAAATACCCGTTTCTGACAATTTTCAGAAACATTATGACATTATTTATTAAATATTAAAAAAAAAATAATATAAATAAAAAAAAATAAAAAAAAATAAATAAATATTTTAAAAAATTATTACATTATTTATTAAATGTAAATGATCAAAGGAAAAGGTGGTATAACTTTTTTTTACAGAAAAATAGAATTTTAGCTTAAAAGTTGAACAACTGGGATAATTTTCCTTCTTTCTTGACTGAAAATTATTTATTAGTTGAAAATTCGACTTTCTCATTAAA
>JAWWLR010000148.1:31753769-31766126 GCA_035041075.1 Acraspis erinacei | reverse complement strand
ATTAATACAGAGAGAGTAGATTTTTTTTACTTTTAAAAATGTATTTCAGGATTAAAACAAAAACTACGCATCCTATCAAAAAATGATTCATAACAAATTGGTAGATCTTTTTAAAATGCACAATTTTTGGCACACACCTTTTCACCTGTTTTGCAGAGTCTAACCGTAAAATTTAAATTTTTACTTTCCATTATTTTTTTATACTGTCATAATTTGAGTTTTCCATTTTCTAACAAAATTCAAAAAATCCTTATGATAATCTGGACAAATTCGTAAAAACTTTTTTTCGGATTCAGGGGGTCTCAAAATATGGACATTTGACAAAAACCGGGGGAGGTCAAATTTTACAAAAATCTAATACCTTCTCTGGATGAAAATATAAAACTGTTTAACTGTTATAAATTGGACAGTTGCACATTAATCTGTTTTTGTTGAGAATTCAACTATTTTTTATTTCAAATTAAGACCTTTTTGGTTGAAATATCAACTGTTACATTTTTTGTTGAGAATTCATCTTTTTGGTACAAAAATAAAAAATTTGGTAGAAAATTAAACTTTTTTTTGAAAATTTAACTTTAATGCAGACAATGAACTTTTTCGTTCGAAATTAAACTATTTTACGGAAATGTAATTATTTGGCAGAAAATGAACATTTTTCGTTTAAAAAATCGTATTTTCGGATTGAAAATTTAATTGATTTCGGGATAATTTTTTTGCCTTTAAAATTCAAGAATTTTGTTAAAAAAAATTATGTATTTTTACTAACATTTTATCTTTTTGGCTGAAAATTTATCTACTTAGTTAAAAATTAAGTTTTTTAAATTGAAAATATAAATCTCCTAAGTTGAAAATTCAAATATTTCGTTGGAAATTTTTTTAAAAGATTTCCTTGCTTGTTTACAAATTAAAAATTCATTGTTTTTTTCGTTCAAAACTAATTTTTTTATCTGAAAATTCAACTATTCAATTTTTATTTGGAAATTTATCTTTTATAACTTAAGAAATCAACTATGTGGTAGAAAATTCATGGGTTGCGTTAAAAATTCGTCTTATCGATTAGAAAATTGATATTGTATGAAAATGCAACTTCTATGGTAGAAAAGTCATTTTTCTTGTTTGAAAACAATTTTTGTTGTTGTTAAAAATTAGTTGTTTGGTTTAAATCGACTATTTTATATTTAAATATTAAATATATAAATGGCTAAAAATTCAAAATTTAGTACAAAATTAAATTAAATTAAACTTCATCGTTTTGCCTTTTCATAAAAAAAAATGTTAAATAATGTATTTTGATGAAATTTCATCTTTTTTGTTAGAAGATTAATTTTCTTGGTAGTAAATACATCTTTTTAAATTAAAATTTAACTGGTTTGTTAAAAATACATGTTTTGGTTGAAAATTCCACTAGTTGCTTGAAAATCAAGATACTTCATTAAAAATCCTTTTTCTTAGTTTCATTTTTTTTTAATTTAACAATTTTGTTTAAAAATCGTTTTGTTTTTCTTAAAAATTAATGTTTATCTGAAAATTTAGCTATTCAATTTTAAACTGAAAAAATTCAAGTTCAAACAATTTCTTTTTTAGTTAAAATCCTCACCTATTTGGTTTGGATTTTATATTCCTTGATTGAAAATTAATCTATTTTTGTTTTGAAATTTGATCATTTGGTTTAAAACGCATCTTTCTGATTGAAAATTCAACGGTTTTGATAGAGACTTTTTTTCGAGAAAATTCTATGCTTTCGTTAAGTAATCGTAATTTTGGATTGAAAATTCATTTTTCAAGGTAAAATGGTGATAAACCTTGGTTAAAAATAACTTTTTTGTTGTAAATTCGACTTTTTTCGAAAACATTAGTTCTTTTCGCTCAAAAATTAAACATTGCAATTAAATGTTCAACTATCCTACTAAGAGAACTGAACAATTTTTCATCAACGTGAGTTTTAATTAGTTATTTTCTAGGCAATGTTATTTAGAAATGTTAATTTTTAAGTTTTTTAACTTTTTAGTTGGTAAAAATATGGATATTAAAACGATTACTTCAGACGAATAATTTTTGAATCACAACAAAAAATCTGCTTCGACTCGGATTTAAACCGAAGACGCCACCATCCAAGAGTAGTAGTATCATATTACACTAGGTATCATATTACACTAGGTATCATATTACACTAGGTATCATATTACACTAGGTATCATTGCACTAGGTATCATATTGCACTAGGTATCATATTACACTAGGTATCATATTACACTAGGTATCATATTGCACTAGGTATCATATTGCACTAGGTATCATATTGTACTAGGTATCATATTGCACTAGGTATCATATTGTACTAGGTATCATATTACACTAGGTATCATATTGCATTAGGTATCATATTACACTAGGTTTTAAAGTTTGTAATAAAAGCGCGTCCTAGAAACACAAAGTTTATTTCTCTCGGAAGCAATACCAGGCGTTCTGAATATCGAGAAAATCCGTGACATGACTTGCCAGAAGATGGTCCACTTTACAGCATATTCTCTCAAACCTTACACATGTTCACTGCAACCTACTTCTTGTCTGCACTTTCAAGGCCACATTTTTACACAAAATTGATTATGAAGTTAAAAGGAATTAAAAATGGGAATTTCAATCTGGAAATCCATTAAAATTTAACGTTAAACTAATTTCTATATTTTCTATTATTATAGAAAATGCTCGAACTGAGTTGAAGTATAACTGAAACTGAAATTGATTTGTGCGCTTTTATGAGCAAATAAATTTAATAAAAAATATCAATGACCATTGCTTTTTTAACTCGTAAAATTTCAAACTAAAACTGATTTCTACACCGAAGGTTCTAACAATTAAAATTATCGCGGAATATATGGCGATTAAATTCTATATTACTCTTGCTGCTGTTGCGAAATGAGTGGAAGAAGCAATGATCCTCGAACCGAAACACAGGAAATTTTAATCTTATCAGCGCACGAGCGAGCACTTCCGGTACCTACAAAGATTTCTGTGAATGAGATTAATACGCAGAAATGCAAACATATTTTACAAGTCTGGTTAAAAGTGATTTTTTCAAAAAATTGAGAACTCAAAAAATAAAATAAATGGTATACACAACGTGACTAAAAAAATTAATTTTAAGTACTTTTCCATTATAATTTTTCATTTTCTCTGAACATAAATATTTAAATTTAAGATTACTGAATAATTTTGTCGACCAGAGTAAATGATTGATTTCTGATGTTAAATTTGGCCGATTACTGGTCCTGTGACTTTTTAAGAAACAAGAAAAAAATCTACCTTAGCCCGGATTTAAACCAAGAACGTTACTATTCAGGAGTGGCGCTAACCAGTTCAAATCTTGAAGAGGTAGATTTTTCTCGTTTAAAAAAAAATTATTGTACTAATAATTATAAAATCGTTTATAAATAGAATTAAACAATTTTTAACTTAAATTTATAAATTTTGAATCTATTATTTCCAGGGCTGCCATATTTATTAATAATTTGACTAATGTTCTTTTCAATAAAAAAGAATTTAATTTATAAAGCTTCAAAATAATTAAAATAAACTAGAAAATTTTAAATCCTTCGAAATTTTTTGGAATCCCTTGCAAATTTTTTAAAAATTTGAAAATTCCTTATATTTTTCAAACATATGCTTAAGTCCTTTAGAATTTGTTGAAATAAATTGATATTTTTTGTAAAACTCAAAAATTCCTTCAATTCTTTTCAAAATGCCCTAAAATATTTGAAATCCTTTGAAATTGTTTCAAATTATTGAAAGCCATAAAAAAACCTTAGTTATTTCAAATCCATATTTTTCAAATCTTTTTAAATATTCGAAATTATAAAGAATTCTTTGAAACCGCATAAATATATTTTCTAATTCCTTAAATTCATTCATATGTTTAGAAATCCGTTGAAAATTTTTTAATCACTTAAAAAAGATTTAGAATCTTTTTAAAAATCCTAAATTTTTCAATTTTCTAAAATCCCATTAAAATTACTGAAGTGAATTCAAATTTTTTTGTAATGGCCTAAAATATTATATATACTTTAAAATTTTGTAAGGCCTCTGGAAAATTATTGTAATTTTTTAAAATACGAAAAAATATTTCAAATTCTTAGAAGTCTTCTGAATTCCTTTCAGACTTCTTTAAGCTCTTAAAAATTAATTGAAATTACAAAAATTAACCTAAAATCTTTATTTTTTTTAAATGACTTAAAATTATCAAAATTTACTAAGAAATCCTTTTCAATATTTTGAAACCCATTAGGATTTTTAAAAGCACTTAAAATTTCTCTGAATTTTTTAAAAATACCCTTAAATATTTTCAATCCTTTAGAATCGCTTAAAATTATTGAAATTTTTTGAGATTTCTAAAGTTTCTTAGAAATCCTCGGAATTTGTCAAAATAACCTAAAATATTTCAAATCTTTTAAATCCCTTAATATTTTTTAAGGATCTTAAAAAAAAAGCATTGGAGTTTTTTAAAACACCTTAAAATATTTCAAAACTACTTACAAAATTTGTTGAATCCTTTGGAATCCCTTACGATATTTTAAATTCTTTAAAATCTTTAGAAATCTTTTGGAATTTTTCAAAGCTCTTAAAAATTCCTCGAAATTATTTAAAATACCTTAAAATCTTTTTAGTTCTTTAACATCCCATCAAATAATTTAAATTACACAGTCTTTGGAATCTTTAAAATTATCTTCAAAACTTTAAAAACCTTGGGAATCACTTAAAATGATAGAAATCTTTTAAAAATGATTTAAGATATTTCAAATCATCTGAAATCTTTAAAAAAAATTTTGAAGCTCATAAGGCTCTTAAAAAAAAGATTTTTTTAAATACCCTGAAACCTTTACAGTTCTTTGAATCCTTTCAAATTATTGAAATTCTAAGTTCTTTGCAATTTTTTAAAATACCCAAAAATATTTAGAATCCATTGGAAAACCATTTAATTACTCCAATGGATTGCAAATTCGCTGGAGTTAAAAAAAAAAAAACGCTAAAATAATGCAAATCCTTTTCAATTTTTTGAAATTTTTTAAAGAACCTAAAATTTTCTCGGAACTTTTCAAAGTACCTTATAACCTTTCAAATTTTGTGAAATCTTTAAAAATATTTTAAATCCTTCGAAATACTGCAAAATACTTCAAAATATTAAAATCTAATTGCAATTCCTTGTAATCTTCTAGAATTCCTTAAAATATGTAAATTCTTCTGAAATCCATTAGCACCTTTAAAGTTCTTAAAAATTTCATTAAAATTTAACAAATGTCCTAAAATCATTCAAATACTTTGGAATTACGAAAAATTATTGAAATCTATTACAACATCCTTTAAATTCTTTTTTAAATCTCTTCAAATTTTGTATAGTTCTTTAAAATTTCACGGAAATTTGCAAAATATCCTTAAAATAATAATCCCTAATAATAATAATAATAATAATAATAATAATAATAATACCCTTAAAATTCCTTGAAATTTTTAATTCATTGGAATATTTTTAAATATCCTAAAAACTTCAAAATACTTTGAAATCGCTTAAATTTATTAAAATCTGTTAAAAATACCGTAACATATTTCAAAACCTTTAAAATATTTTGAACCATTTCAAATATATCAATACTTACCAGGAATTTTTCAAACTACCCTCAAATCTTTAAAATCCTTTGGAATCACTAAAAATGATTAATATAAATTATAAATTCGTTTTATTCTTTTAAAATACCCTAAAATATTTCAAATTCTTCGAAATATTTAGGAATTTTATGATACTTTATGAAGCTTTTAAAAAAATTTGGAATTTTTAAAAATACCTTCAGATTATTAAAAACTTTAGAATCTTTTCAGATTTTTGAAATCTATTAAAAATTCCTTGGAATCTTTTTAGATATTCCAAACCTTTAGAAATCAAAATCCTTTAAAACTTTTTAAAGCACTTGAGAATTTCTCAGAGTTTTTAAAAATACCCTAAAATATTTAAAATTCTTTGTGGTCACTTCCAAATTATTTAAATAAACAATTCTTTCAACTTCTTTAAAATATCCTAAAATTTGTAAAGTCCTTTGTAATTACTTAAAATTAATATTATCTGTTAAAGATTCTTTGAAACTTTTAAAAATACCATAAAATTATTAAAATCTTCAGAGTTCGTTCCAATTATTTAAATCTAATTAAAATTCCTTGGAATGTTTAAAAATACCCTAAAATATTAAAAATATTTTTAAATCCCTTGAAAGCTTTTAAAGCTCTCCAAAATTCGCTCAATTAAAAAAATATATTTTAATTTTAAAAAATGCCTATAACGACAATAGGCTTCAAAAGTGATTTGAGAAAAAAATCTATTTCTATCCCAATTTTTTTTTTATATGAGATCCTTGTTTTCTGTATAGGTAAAATAGGAGATAGAAATAACTTTCTATTAAAAAACTTGAAGGAAGTTATTTGAAGAAACATTTAACAATAAAAACTTTTCGACCTTTGATCGAATTGAATAAATTTATGTGAAAAATCCATTATTGGATTATGAGTTGAAATCCTTTCTCCTGGATTAATAAACGAGGGATGAGAAAGTGAAAAATGATTGATCTGGACTCATCTCACAATCAGTAAAGTTTCGAATAATCGAGTTCAATTTCCCTCTGCTTATTTATCGGAATAACCTACCTTTGATTTTTTACTTCAAATGAACCTGCTTCGTACCTTGCCATTATATAGAGATGCGAAATAGAGATTTCATGTCCAGATCATCATGATGCATCTGGCATCATAAATGCCAACTCGAACGACAGTCTATATCGAAAATAGGGAAATGAAACCGTTGAAAACAGGCGGAAACATGACACGTATTTTGAAATATTATAAATAATTTTAATTTTTTAAATGCATTTTTGGATAAAAAAATAAAAATTGTAAATAATTTATTTCACTATATAAAAACTGTATACAGTTTTTCCCCTAGATTTAAACCACAATAAAATCCTAGATTTAGTATGTCTTTTTATTCATTTATTACATTTTTTTGTTCGAATTTTCACACACAGGGGAGAGTGATCCTAAGTCGGCACTTTGAGTTAAACCGGGATGAAAGGTTGGTAGACATACATGTGATTTACGCTAAAAATGGTCACTTTAGTTTTTGCTGTACAGCGTGAGCGGAGTATACATTTTTCATAAAAACGGAATCCCATTTTTTTCATTCTTGCGAATCAGCTACTAGTGTGAAATTATTTTGAAAAGTGCAATATATTAAGTGCATTGTTTTGTGTTTTTTGTCTGAATTCGCCTGATAAAGTCGATTTTTCATTGGAATTTCTTTCGTGTACCTAATAGTGTGAAATTTGTAAGCGTTCGCAGTGGTCCTGAGTCGGCATCAACCAGGAAATCCTGAGTCGGCACCTTCTATGTTGTTATATGTGTGTTATTTTATTCTACCGTGTTTTAATTCCGTGACACTCGTTTCTTGTTGGTTTTTTTATTTTCATTTTGTTTTAACTACACTTTTTCATTGACTTTTCGTTTATTCTATTCTCGACAATATTCTACACGTTTTTTCATTAAATTTGTTTAAGTTCAAATTCGTTAATTTCCTCCTAAAAATTGCATAATCTAGCCTTTTTTATTGCATTTGAGCAGAGAAAATTATTCGGGGACTGAGGAAAAGCGGGTGCCGGCTTAGGACAGCCCGTTTGAGAAATAGCAAAAATCGACTGTAGATAATGGATCGTGGTACCTGACCAAAGATATTGAAGCGCCATTAAACCCTGTTTACCCTCCGCTTTCGACCTATCGAGTATAGACCACTTATCTTACGGTGCCGACATAGGATCAATCTCCCCTATTTATTTTTATTCATTTTCACTTATTTCTATTTATTTCTAGTATTTACTAGAATTAATATTACTATATTCAAGTACCATAAAAGATGAATTTTCAACAAAACATTCGAATTTCGTTAAAAATATGCATTTTTAACGAAGTATTTGAATTTTTGAACATACTGTTGAATTTTTAAACTTCAGAGATAACTTTGCAATTGAATAGTCAAGATTACAACAACAAAAAAACTTTAACCAAAAACAGTTGAATATTTTACACGAATAGTTGAATTCTTGACGAAAAATATTATATTTGACATTTCAATAAACATAAAAACGAATTTTTGAACATAATAGGTAAATTTTCAACCAAATATTTAAATTTCTAACCAAATAAATGAAATTTTAGCAAAATAAATAATTTTTTATTAAATGTTTTATGTCTAATGGTCAAAAATCGATATTGTTTTAATATTGATTTATATTTTTTAAATGTGAAAAAACTGCTTTCAAGTTCCACCGGTCTGATGAAAAACAATTATCATAAAATTATTTAATAAATTGATCTGGTAACAACCATAATATCAAAAAATATAATTTCAGCAAAATAGTTTAATTTTTAACAAAATAGGTGAATTTTCCAACAAGAGAGATCAATTCTGAACCAAGAGGACGAATTTTCAACTAAGAGATTAATTTTCTACAAACAAATAAGAATTTTGAACAGAATACATAAATTTTCAAACAAATAATTAAATTTTGAACTGAGAAATATAAATTTTCAGAAAAAAATTAGTTTTAAAAATAATGGTTGAATTTTTAAATAAAAAATATTAATAAAAAAAAAAGAGTTTTCAATAAAATCGCGTAGTTTTCAACAACAACAAAAAAAACTACTTTTTATTGGTAAAAATGAATCAATACCAAGTAGTACAGCTGCTAACGTAAAAAAGACAAAAACAATTAAATTTTCCACTTTTGAATATTAATTTTCTATCAAAAGACAAATTTTCAACCAAAAGAGGCGAATTTAAAATAAACTAAAATTCAAATACAGGCGATTAAACTTTTAGCACAAAATGTTAAATTGTCATTAAAAAATATTATAGTTGATATTTAAAAAAAAACGCATTTTAGCAAACAGTTTAAAATTTCATGCAAAGAGTAGGATTAATAAGTGTAAATTTTTAAAAACAAATTTTTTTTTAAATTAGAAGACGAATTAATACGAATCATCTAAACGATTATTTTGTTTAATAGTCCAATTTTTATCAAAAGAGATACATTATAAACATAAATAATAAATTTGAAACCAAGAAAAAAAATTATAACAAAAAAGTTCAACTCAAAACAAAACAAAATCCACAAAATAGTTGAATTTTCTACCAAAACAGATCAATTTTCAGTCAAATGGTGAAATTTACCAAAAGAATTAATCTTCAAACAAAAAAAGTTTGAATTTTTTACCCGAAATATTGAATTCTCAACAAAAAGTATAATAGTTGACATTTCAACAAACAAACAAAAACAATTTTCCACATAATATTTTTAATTTTTCATGATTAATTTTTAAGTCAATTTTTGAATTTCTACCACAAAAAAATAAATCTCAACAAAGAAGGCGAATTTTCGACCAAGAAGATCAATTTTGTACAAAAAGATACAAATCTTCAACAAAATCTGCAACCAAATAGATGATTCTTCAACTAAAAAAATTAATTTTTAACAAAGCAGTTCCAATTTTAAATAGCAGTTGAATGTTCGATCAAGACGATTAATTTTAAACGAAAAAAGATTTATTTTCAACAAAATACATGAATTTTTACCAAATAGTGAAATTGTTAAATAAAAACAAACATTTTACAATCAAAGATGAAATATTCACACTTGAAAGTAGCAACAAAGTAGAAGAGACCCGGTCTAAGCGCGCACAATTTTTTCAACGTTAATTTTTTAATAACAAAAGAAAGCCAACTATATTTTTTTCCTAGACGTGATTTTCTGTGAGCAAAAGTTTTCCTGATATTTGATAAAATTGACGCTCACTCCAAAGACGTCCGAAAAAAGGCGTGGGGCTGCGCGCGCACTCATCATTTTCAGGATTGAGGCAGAGTGCGCACCTTTGGGTTTATCGAAAAAAAATTTACTTTAATAAAAACATTGAATTGCTCATCAAAGAAACATAGTCTATTATTTCTTTCAAAGATAAAACCTTTTTTATCAAGATAAAAGCTTTTTTTTATTTTTTTTCCCCCTAAGGCGCACTTCTTTAACTTGTTTCGGCCCTCGGGCACAAACGACGGATTTCCGGTCGCCGCACATTAACGAAAAATCCGAATTTCGAACAGATTTTTTAATATAAAAAAAGCGTGTACTAAGCCCTAGGGCGCGCTGAGCCCCCAGAGCGCGCTTAGACCACTGGGGGCGCTCAGCCCCGATCTCCCCAACAAAATAGAAAAATTGTGGAAAACTTGGAAAAAAAAGGTTACTGAAAGCCAAATAAAATTAAGATTGAATGAAAGCCAGTGTAATTTAATTTAAAAATAGCCCTTATGTTAATGTTTGAATTATTAATTTTTTGAATGTAAATAATTATTAGACAGAACATTTGTAATGTAAGGAGCTAAATCGAAATGTACGTATGTCGCGGTTAAAATTATATTCCAACGCACATCGTTAAATTATACCATTCATAATAGAGATTCCATTTCGCAGTAGGCGTATCGCGCTTATCAAATCTGCACAATTGACACATTGCTCGATAGAAAGTTATTTATATGTGTAACACGCGGGCACATAAACAAATGTGATTAATGTGACGCGATTTATTTACATATGAGACGAATGTATCTCGAATATTTTGCTTAGCATTATTTTTTTTTTAATTTGTATTTTTTTAATTCAAACGTTGTTCATTGAAAATTAGGATCTTTTTTAGTTGAAATACCATTTTTTAACATTCATCTCTTTGGTTAAAAATGAATCTTTCTTTTTGGTTGGGACACTGTATATGTTGAGACACTGTATAGGTTGGGACACTGTATACCTTGGGACACATTATATTCTGAGGCACTATAGATGGGGCACTTTATAGACTGGGACACTTTATAGACTGGGACACTGTACAGTTTGGAACCCTGGATAGGTTGGGACACTTTATAGGTTTGGGACTCTGTATAGATTGGGTCATTGTATAGGTTGGGACACTATATATGTTGGGACACTAAACATGTTGGGACAGATTATATGCTGGGACACTTTATAGGTGGGGCACTTTATAGACTGGGATACTTTATTTGCAGGGACACTGTATAGTTTGGAACACTGGATAGGTTGGAACACTGTATAGGTTTGGGACTCTGTATAGGTTGGGACACTAAATATGTTGGGACACATTATATACTGGGACACTTTATAGGTGGGGGCACTTTATAGACTGGGACACTTTTTAGGCTGGGACACTGTATAGTTTGGAACACTGTATAGGTTGAGACACTGTATAGGTTTGGAATTCTATATAGGTTGGGACACTGTATATGTTGGTGCACTACATAGGATGTGACAATAAATAGGTTGGGACACTGCATAGATTGTGAAAATGTATAGTTTGGGACACTGTATATGTTGGGGCGCTATATAGGTAGGGGGAACTATATACGCTGGGACACTGCATAGGCTGGGACACTTGTATTTTCTTTGCTTAATATTTTGCTGGAAATTTGTATTTTTTAATATACAATCAATTTTTTGTTGAAAATTTATAATTTTTAGATTCTGGGTCAAAAATTAAACTTCTTTATTTAAAATTCTTTCTTGAAAATCCATCATTTTAGTAGAAAATTAAATTATTTTCTTGAAAATGTAATGCCTTTTGTTTGAAAATTCAACTATTTTGTATAAAATTCGTATTTTTTACTTAAAAACGAATTTTTTCTTAAAAATTCGGTCTCTATTGATTCAACTGTTTTTGATTAAAAATTAAAATCTTTTATGGTTGAAAAATAATTTCTTTTGTTGAATATTTATCGCATTATTATTAAGAATTCATTTCTTTGATAAAAAATTAGCTTTCTTTTGTTTAAAACATTAATTGGTTCGACTGAAAATTTTGGTACTGCAGTTGAAGGTTTGTCATTTTGATTAAAAATTATCTCGTCGGTTGGCAATTTAATTTGAACCACTATTTAAAAACTTTAATGTTTTAGTTGAAGGTTTATGTCTTTGGTTGAAAATTGATCTTTTTTTATTCAAATATCTTTGGTTTGCTTTGAAAATACAATAATTTGGATCAAATTGTTGTTCCTTCTTGACTTGCTGAAAATTCGTCTTTTTTTAGGGAAATTAACATTTGCGGGTTAAGAATTCAACAGTGTCTTTGTTGTCTCAAAATTGAAATATTATACTAAATTTTTTTCCAGATTCACTGCTTTACATAAAAATTCATCTCTTTGCTTGAAAATTTAAGTATTTTGTTGAAATATCGAATTTTTAATTGAAAATGTATCTTTTTTTAATGACAAAC
>JAWWLR010000148.1:31722035-31738432 GCA_035041075.1 Acraspis erinacei | reverse complement strand
CGAGCTATTACAAACAATCTCTTTCCCTTATATTCCCAATACGAAAAAAGTTCTCTTGTAAAAAAGGTCAATAATTTTATATAAAATATAAAAAACAGTATAAAGAGGTCATGAAAGGTTGTTAGATAGGTCAATCGACGGATCCCTAAGATGCAAAAAAATACACAAAATACAATACCCTTATATTCGAAATATAAAAAATCCTCGCACGAAAAAGGTCAATAATTTTGTTTCAAATATTTTAAAAAACGGTATTGACTGGCCATGAGCTGATGTTCGATAGGTCAATCGACGCATCTCGAAGACGCGAGCTATTACAAAAAATCTCTTTCCCTTATATTCCCAATATGAAAAAAATTCTGTTGTAAAAAAGGTCAATAATTTTATATAAAATATCTTGAAAGGTTGTTCGATAGGTTAATCGATGTATCTCGAAGACGCGAGGAATTACACAACATGCAGTACGCTAATATTCACCATGTAAACAATAAATCCTCTTGTAAAAAAGATTAATAATTTTGTTTACAATATAAAAACGTTATTAACATCTCATGCTATAAAAGGTTCTTCGATAGGTCAATCGCAGCGTTTCTAAGTCGCGAACAATTACACCAAATACAATACTCTTATATTACCAATATAAAAAAATTCTCTCGTCAAAAGGTCAATAATTTTGTTTAAAATATTTAAAAAACGTTATTAACAGGTCATGAAAGGTTGTTAGATAGGTCAATCGACGCGTCCCTAAGACGCGACACAATACACAAAAGAAGATACTCTTATATTCTCAAAATAAACAATCCTCTCATGAAAACGGTCAATAATTTTGATTAAAATATTTTAAAAACGGTATTAACAGGTCATGAAAAGTTGTTCGATAGGTCAATCGACGCGTCCCTGAGACGGGGACAATAAGCAAAATACTATACTCTTATATTCTTAAAATAAACAATGCTCTCGTGAAAAAGGTCAATAATGTTGTTTAAAATATAGAATTAAACGGTATTGATTGGTTATGAACTGTTGTTCAATAGGTCAAACGACGCATCTAAAAGACGCGAGTAATTACAGAAAATAAAGTACTCTAATATTCCCAATATCAACAAAAATCCTCTTATAAAAAATGTTAATAACTTTTTTAAGAATATAAAAACGTTATTGACAGCTCGTGTCATGAAAAGTTGTTCGATATGTCAATCGACGCGTCTCTAAGACGCGCACAATTGCAAAAAATACAATATTCTTATAATTCTTATAATATGAAAAAAATTCTCTTGTAAAAAAGGCCAATAATTTGGTTTAGAATATAAAAATTTTATTGACAACTCATATCATGAAAGGTTCTTCGATAGGTCAATCGACGTGTCTTTAAGACGTGGAAAATTACACAAAATACAATACCCTTATATTCCCAATATAATAAATCCTTCTATGCAAAAGGTCTATAATTTTGTTTAAAACATAAACAACGTTATTAGCAGCTCATCTCACGAAAGGATCTTCGATAGGTCAATCGAAACGTCTCTAAGACGCGAACAATTAAACAAAACAATTTTTTATTTAAAATATATCAATTTTAAACCAAAAATGGAATTGCCAAATTTTTAGTGAACAAAATTAATTCTGATCGGATCAGAATGATCAGAAAATTAGTTAAATTTTCAACTAAAGACCGAACTAAAATCATGAGTGCAAAACAAAATTTTAAATAAAGAGAACAACGTTAAACCAAAAATTTAATTTTTTCACCAGGATGATTAATTTTCTACAGAGAAAGAGGAATCATCAACAAAAACATCATTTTTCATTCATGTGCTTGAATTTTTAATTAAAAAGAATGACTTTTTAACGAAAAGGTTGAATTTAAATCTAAAAATGATAAATTTTTAACCCAAAATGAAATCATTAAATTTTCAGTAAAGAAATTAATTTCCCACATTAAAAGACACATTTTCAACAAAATACATGAATTTTAAACCAGAAAAGTACCATTTTTAATTTAAAATGTACATTTTAAACAAACAATGGAATTTTTACATTTTTATTCAGAAAAATTAATTCTCAGCCAAAAGAAGAAAAAAACGAATGATCAGCAATCTAGTTAAATTTTCAATTAAAAAGAAGAATTTTTAAATCAAATGATTATTTTTATTTCTAGAAAACAGTTGAACTTTCAACCAAACAGTTGAATTTTGAACCAAACTTTGATTTTTTTAAACTAAGGTGATTAATTTTCTAGAAAAAATATTAATAATGAATAAAAATGGAACATTTAAAAATTCAGTTAAAACTTTATAGCTTTGAATTGAAAGACATAACTAAAAGAAAGTGGGATATAAAATCAATAAACAATAATCGTTTCTGATATGAGAAAATAGTTACGTTGATCGCAACGTATTTCTCAGAAGTTCAGTGACTCTGCAATTATGCTAAATGATCAATAAATAATTACTGTTTCAGACGACCACAAATTTATATTTGAGAAAAAAAGAAAAAAATAATTTTTTAACCAAATTGTTGAATTTTCAAGCTAAAAATATCAATTTTTTAACAACAAATGTACCCTGATTAAAAAAATTAGGTTTTGCTAACTTCTGGCACTAGTAATTATCTTTTGCGAATTTTTTAATAGAAATTGTTGCTGATAAATAAAATAGTAGTTTCTACTGGGGATTAGAAGTTAACATAAATTTTGTTAACAATTCATTATTGTTTTTAAGAATTTAATCTTAGAAGATTTTCTTTTAACTTTTCAGTTTGAGCGAAGCAATATTCAATTAATTAAAAAAAATTTTTAATCAATTTTCTTACTATTTATAATAATACTCCTTTAGATAATAATTATTTCAAGTTAAAAAATTTAATTTCTGAATATTGTATTATTGAATAATAATAATAATAATTTCAAACACTTTCTTAACTTCACAGTTATTGGCAAATGGCAAATAAACAATAAAGAGAATTATTTTTTAAACAATTTCTATCATTTTTGCGAATATATTTTTTTGAACTAAAACATATATTTGAAATATTCTTCCAATTTTCTATGCTGATCACATGAAATCTCAATTGTTCTTAAGGCAGTTAATGAGACCCTTTTTGTTTAAATTAACAATAATATTGATTATTTTTTTATAACTAAAAAGTCCAAGAAAAGCTAAAAATTTAGAATAGCGTGCAACTTTCTAGAATTACTGTAAGGGAAATTATTTATAAACCATAGTTAGTTAATTAAACAATTATGTTAGTTATTTAGAACGAATATTATTTAAAATAATAATTAATTGTTTATAGAGCTATTTTTGTTAACAATATTTAATTCTTACCTCACTCTTAATAAAAAGTTTTAAAATTTTGGGAAAAAACTGCAACTTTTTAGCAATATTCAAAAAGAATATTATTATAAAAACTAATTAATTGTTAAAACAATTATGTTTTTTAACTTGCATTAGTTTATATTTCACTAAGTAAAATTGAAACAAATGTTAAAATTTTTAGACAAAACCGCATATTATTGAGTATCACACTCTGACTGAAAAGTAGACAAAAAGTTAAAAATTTTAGAAAAATTCCAACTTTAGGATATTATTCAAAGAGAATATTATTGACAATAATAATAAATTTTTTATAGAGCTATGTTGGTTAAAAATAATTAATTATTAACTCAGTCTAAATAAAAAGTGGAACATTTTTTAGAAAAAACTGCAACTTTTTAGCATTATTCTAAAAGAATATTATTATAAATAAGAATTAATTGTTTAAACAATTTGTTTTTAATTTGCATTAATTTTTATTTCTCCAAGTAAAAGTGGAAAATAGTTCAAATTTTAGAAAAAACTGCAATTATCTAGAATTGATGTGGGAGAAGATAGTGATAAACAGTAATAAATAGTATATATTATAATAAATGTAGAGATATTAAAATGTGAAAAAATAACAAATCGTTAAAAGAGCTATGATTTTTAACAATAATTACTTATCGCCCCACTCTAAATGAAAACTAGAAAGTTTTAGAAAAAACTGCAACTTTCTAAAATTATTCTAAGAGAATATTATTATGAAAAAGAATTTATTGTTCAAATAATTATGTTTGTTAACTTGCATAATTATCATTTCAATAAGTAAAAACTGGAGAAACAGCTCAAAATTTCGAAAAAACCGCAATTTTCTAGCATTGTTAAAGAAAGAAATAGTGATGAACAATCATAATTTGTTTAAACAATCATTTTTGTCATATTTTAATATTTATTACTTCGCTCTCAGTGAAAATTTGATAAAGAATGCAAAATTTAAACAAAAAACCCGCAACTATCTTACTATAGGGAAATATAGTTATAAAAAATAAACATTTGTTTGAAAAATTATGTTTTTTATATTTAATTCCCATTCAAATTGAAAAGTAGACAAAAAGTGGAAAATTTCTGAAAACCCCACAACTTTCTAACATTATTTAAAGAGAATATTATTTAAAATAATAATAAATTGTTTAAACAACCATGTTTGTTACCTTTAATTAATTATTATCTCAATATAATTAAAAAGTGGTCCAAAGCTGGAAAATTTTAGAAAAAACTGCAACTTTCTAGCATTAGTTTAAGAGAATATTATTATAAAAAATAACACATTGTTCAAACCATTATTTTTAGTAAATTTAATTGATTATTACCTCAATTTAAAAGCTTAAAAAAAGTTATAAAATTCGTAAAAACCGTGACTTTCTAACTTTACTCTAAAAGAAAATGGCTAAAAACAATAATAAAGTACTTAAACAATTCATTAAAATTTCCAATTATCAGTAGAAAGTATAATTTTATTTATTAAAAAACAATTTGAATTTTTAAAAAAACTGAAAAAAAATCATAATTAGTGCTAAAAACTCGCAAACCCCTATTTTTCACTTATGGGGGTTTCTGAAACACTATAAGACAGACTTACGGGGTAATATTTAAAAAACAATCGATTGAGTGGAAAATAAAATATGCACCTGATATTGACAATTCCGAATAAAATTTATAAAAAACTCTTTAAATATTATTTTTCTAACCTGTTTTTTATATTTAAAGTGAAATAATAAACTATTTTCTAACCTTAAATTCTATACTTTTTAAGCTCCACTCCTTTATTACAAAGTAGCTGAGGAAAAGGTCGACATCTCTGTAATATGTATAGTTAACAATGAATCATTCTTTTATCAGACCGTGCGATTTTTCTTGACTGCACGTTTCCCAAGTGCACCTTAAACTTTATACATGAAAGTAGCGCGACTACTACATACATTCTTCGGTATAGATAATAAAAAAAAAGTTTAATGTGCAAATATCACTTAGCTATGCAATTTGTATTCCCACTGAAGATCGGAAGAGTAAGATAAGTAAAGCTTGTTCTAATTACAGATTCCGTTACCGACATGGCTACCCAAGGCGAGAACATTCTATAGCTGAAGTGGTTCGTGTCCGTGCTAAGTTTCTAGAAGTTTCTAAAAGGTTCTAGAAGGTTGCGGATTACATTATAAAATGATATTGCGCAATTATCAGTAACGAATTTTGAGTAAAGAAATTCAAGGTTATTTATTATTTCAATTGGAATAAGTAAGAAATAACTCAATTTGATCAACTTTATTCATTTATAATAATTTTTCATTTTCTGCGCAAGTTAGGGATAATAGAAAGAAAAAATAGTCCAGGATGATTGGGTGTGACATCTTGCGTTTTAAATAATTTGACAAAAATTGAAACAGAATTATAAAATTGCACTATCGGGTATGTGCGGTTTCGCAGACCGCTTATCAGCTTTCAATTTATATTTCTCACAAAATACACGTAGAACATAACTAAAGCTAAATATACTAATAACGTCAGCTTTGAGGAAGGTCAGAAGGATCCAAAAATAAGAACTGGGGTGTGGTCTGCGAGACCGCACATACTAATTCGTAATTTTCTGCGTAAATAAAGGACAATCAACAAGTACAATTTTTTGGATGATTCTCAGGAACATCTTGCCTTTAAACTGTTTTGAAACAAATTTAATCAGAAATATAAAATTACACAATAGTCGATATGCGGTCTCGCAGACCGCTTCTGAGTTTTCAATTGATATTTCTTACAAAACACACGCAGAACACAACTAAATCTATAGAAATTAATAACGACAGCCTCGACGAAGGCCAAGGGGATCTATAAAATAGAGCCATGGTGTGGTCTGCAAGACCGCCATCTGCAAAATTCGGTAATTTTGATCCCTTATTACCCCGATAATAATAGACAATATCTTCACAAAAATTCTGTTAAATATTTTTGTTCTCTTTCGTTTCCTAAGCTTCACAAATTCGTGCTGGAAAAGTCCTTTCGTTAACGAGCAAGGAGTTTTTTCCCTTTCGTAGTAACAGCCATTAATTTGTCGGGGCTAAAGTGAAACTTCAGAGCCTGGGGGAAAAAGCCCGAAACCGCAACGTCGTATCGTCAACAAGCCCTGGTCCCACTTTCTGTTTTTCTTTTGTATCCATCGTGTGAAATAATATGACCAAACTGTCCTATATAGCGCCCTTACAACGCCTTGGCACAATATAGCTTATGCCAAGCTAAGCTGCTATCTTACAAGAAGACCGAGGATTAACTCTCAAGTATTGTGCACAGCTTGCACTTCTCTAGAGCTTGCAAACTTCAGGGCCGTTTCGTTTATGCACATCTGTTTGGAACTTAAATTTGGTTATACACCCAAACGAGCTTACAAAGCAATATGCGTATTGGTGATTCTCAGCAACCTTTGAAATTTATGGAACACTAATTAATTGCTGTTTTATGATAGGGTGAGAATTAATTTTGTTAGCTATTAGATGTTTTTACTTTTTTTTAATTCCCGGATAAAAATTTAATTTTTTGTTTGTTTTAGGATTTATAAAATTTATTTAAATTGCAAATTTATCTTTTTTTATTGAATTCAACCATTTTCAGTATAAAATTTGAATCCTTTTCGCTTGAAATATCGAATGTCACGTTTTTCTTTGGGAATTCATCCTTTTTGGTTAACAAACTTTCATTTGTTCAAAATTTAATTATTTTGTTGAAATTTATATTCAATTCAACAAAACAGTTGAATTTTCAATACAAAAATTAACTTTTAACGAAACAGTTGAATTTTTCAAAAAATTGTTTAATTTTCGTCAAAACAGTTGAATGAATAAAAAAATAAAATTTGATCTAAATGATCGAATTTTAAAACAAAAATGACTAAACTTCAATCAGAAACAAAAAAGTTGATTTTTCTATCCAAAAAGACGAAAGTTTGACAAAACAGTTGAATTTTCGACCTAAAGAGATAACGTTTAAACAAAACAGTTGAATTTTGAAATAAAAAAAAGACTGCTTCAACCAATAACAGTTACATTTTAAAACAAACAGTTGTATCTTCTACATAAAAAAAATTTTTTTTTGAGAATATGAATTTTCAACAAGATGAAATGAATTTCGAAAAAGTTTGATTTTGTATCTAAAACAGTGAATTTTACAACGAAATATTAGAAGTTTGAACAAAAACAGATTAATTTTAATTCAGAAATGTTACAGTAAACTTTTTAAATGAATTTTTTTTATTTTCTTATGTGGTTATATTAATTTAGTTCGCAATCAAGCGAAACATGACAAAAAGGGGAAATTTCTTGAAAACGGAGAAAAACGCAAAAATTTATTTAAATTCATGAATTTCATTCGAAACATCCTGTAATACAATAGAGAAAAATTGCAAAATTAAGTAATTTTATAATGAAATTATGAATCTTCAACCGGAATAGTTGAATTTTAAAGGAGAAAGGATGAATTTTCACATAAAATTATGAATATTTAACAGAAGTAATTGAATTTTCAAACAAAAAGGTCAATCTTTGAATAATAAGATTAACTTTTACACAAAAAGATTAACTTTCTACCAAAAATTACAATTTTTCAACAAAATTCCTGAATTTTTAACGAAGTACTTAAATTTTCAATTGACGACAAATATTCAACGAAGCAGATGAATTTTGAATTTAAAGACATTCATTATCAACTCAAATAGATGACTTACCAAAAAAAAATTTACCAAAAAAGATGAATTGTCAACCATAACCGAAATAATTAAGTTTGAAGTTAAAAAATAATAATTTTCAACCAAAAAAAGAAACAAATTTTCAACAAAATAGTGAAATTTTTGGAAAAAAAATTCTTTTCATACACAGAAATGAATTTTTAATTAAAATAATGAATCCTTAGAAAATAAATTCATTTTTAACCAAAGATTTTAACTTTCAACCAAGTAACTTTATTTCCAATCTAAAAGATAATTTTGAACTAGAAAAAATCAATTTTGAAACAAAAATGTAACATTGAAATAAATATTAAAAAATATGAACTAATAAATATAAATAAAGATAGTTAATTTAGTTGAATTTTCATCCAGAAAATATAAATTTTCAATCCAAAATAGAATAGTTGAATTTTCTGCTAAAAATCTAAGTTTTAATTTAAAAAAACGATTTTCAACAAAATAGTTAAATTTTGTAGTAAACTAGTTGAATTTTTAACTAAAAAAAGATAAATCGGTAAAGAAAAATGTAACCAAATTTTCTATTGTAATTCAGAAAAACTTAAAATCTACTTGAAGTACTTTATTTTTTTTTTTATTTGGAAGAGGGAACTTTTAATTTGTAACGAATTCTGAGTTGAAAACAGGATGTTTTAAACTTCTTTCTTCTAAATCTGAATTATAATTCTTTTCGAAAATTTCAGTTCCTGGTCAAAAATTCCCTCTTCCAAGTGAATTTATATTTCTTTACGGAAACTAAAATTCTTAAAATAATGAGAATTGAATTTTACAGCCGTAAAAAGTAAATTCCCGGTTTTTAAATTAAATTCCCGGTCATTTCCCGGGCCATATTACCCCAAACTTACGCCACTAAGTCACAACCTCACACAACTTTTCTTCAACTTTATAAAGCTTTTTCTCAACATTAGGGCACTTTGCACAGCAGCATGCCACTTTGCCCCAACATCATGCCACTTTGCCTGAATAACATGCAATTTTGGTAAATCCTCAAAAAAAGTTTATCTTCAAACAAGATAGATAAATGGTTCATTGTGCCTAAGTGGCATACGTTTGGGGTAATGTGGCCCCCAAGTGCCACATTACCCCAAACTTATGCTACTTAGCTACAACCTCACACAACTTTTCTACAACTTTATAAAGCTTTTTCTCAACATCATATCACTTAGCCCCATCATCATGTCACTTCGCCCCAACATCATGCCACTTTGCCCCAACATCATGCCACTTTGTCTAAACATTATGCCATTTTGGAAAATCTTCAGGAAAAAAGTTTATTTTCAAACAAGGTAGATAAATGGTTGATTGTCGCTAAGTGGCATAAGTTTGGGGTAATGTTGCCCCAAGGTGGCACCTTACCCCAAACTTATGCCACGTTGCCCCAAAATCATGCCGCTTTGCCTGAACATCATACCATTTTGGTAAATCCTGAACGAAAAAGTTTACCTTCAAACAAGATAGATAAATGGTTGATCGAGAAAGATGACTTTTCTACCAAACAAAATAGTGGAATTTTCAACAAAATAAATTGCCAATGAAATTATATTTCTTTATCCCAGATTTTTTTCAGCATAAAGAATGCTGTAATTTTTCGCTTTGAATGTAAGTCGATTTGCTTATAATGTCCTGAGCCTTGGTGCAAGAGCAACGGTACTTTGTCCTTTTATGGAGGCTATCATTGCAGATGCATCGAGTTGCTTGATTGCAGTTAACTTCTCTACTTACGCGTCTGACCTCTTTTGCCGCAAGCCGTGTCTAACATTTCACAAGGACGATTCGAGAAATGTCAACGTTTCAAATACAAATTCGTGTTTTAAATTGGATAACTTATCATTCTTAATGTATAAAAGCCACGTACGGATTGAAGATGTAAATTGGATGGGTGGTCGTGCGGTCGCATAGACCGCACAGGCTTCTGATAGTTTGGTGCCTCCTCCCACTGATTAAAAAAATTACTGATGATAAAAATTGATAAAATTTAATAATTTCTTACCCATTCAAATGTTCCTTCATATAACAGTGTCAGTTAGATAAGACAAACTGGTTTACTTATTTAATTAGGTATGCATTATACTAGGGTGGTCCAAAATTATATTTTTAAGAATTCCAATTTCGATATTTGGGCATAAATGTCCTGCACTTTGTTAGTTAAATAATATAATAATAATAATCTCCTACAATTTGTTAGTTAAATTAATATCGGGTATGAAATGGAAAAAGATGGATTTTCATAAAAATTGAAAAAAACTTGTTATAAGCTTTTTGTGAATTAAAGTATGGTCAACTCTTAAGTAGTATTCAAGGAATAATTTTCATCTAATAAATTTTTATTTTGACACCGCCAATCCTCTTTTATTGGTCCATGGAAAATATCCCAAAAATTTAAAAATAGAAGTTTCCTAAAGACAGTTACATGCTAAAGACAGTATTTTTCAAATTTTTTCAACATGAATTATTTCGAATTGATAAAGTTAGGAGTTGTAAAATATTTTTTAAATAATTTGTAATAGCTTATAGAATTATTATTCATTCCAACAGTTGTTTCTCTCCTGCAAATCATCACAATGCATTATCATTAGTAATAAATTATAGAAAGTTGATTAATATCAAGAGTATTAGTTTTTGTTTGAACTATTTGGTAATTATTCAAATAATTGTCGTTTGTTTAAACTCTTTTTCCTCTCTAAAATAGTAAAAAGTTATTATTTTATTAAAATAATTACACAAATAAAGAATATTGAGATAAATATATTTGTAAATGATATTATCTCATTATTTAAATAATTTTCATTTTTTAACAGGTTTGAATAATAATTTTTTTGCCTAAGATATTTTGCAATTATTTAAGCAATTAATAATCACTTACTTGCGCCTTGAAATCTTTAAATTGTTCTGAAATCTTTGAAAAATCTTTTGAAATTTTAGTGTAAACTGTTTTTCTCGTTTGAAATTATTGAAATGTTTTAAAATCGTCTCAAATTATAGAAACCCTTTGAAATTGTATCAAACCTTTGAAACGTTCTGAAATATTTGAAATCTTTTTAAATTAAAAAAAATGTTGAAATCTTTCGAAATCCTTATGGATTCTTTAAAATATTTGTTAAATCTTCCTGAAATCTTATGTATTCTTTTGGAATCATTGTGAAATATTTTGGAATATTCTAGTAATTTCGAAATTATTAAAAAAATTTGTAGTGTTTTGAAATCTTTGAAATCTGGAGTATTCTTTAAAATCTTTGAATTGTTTTGAAATCTTTTAAATTTTGGTATTCTTTTGAAATTTTGATGAAATCTTCATAAAATCTTTTGAGTTCATTTGAAATCATTATAATATTTGAAATCTCTGTGGAATATTTGAATATTTTTGTAAAATTTCTAAAATCCTTCAAATCTTTGAAATCTTTGTGAAATGTTTCGTATTCATTTAAAATCATTAAAATATTTGAAATCTGTTTAAAATATTCTGAAATCTTCCAAAAAATTTAAAATATTTGATATCTGGACAGTCATTTTTAAAAATATTAAAAATCTTTGAAATCTTGTCAACACGCCTTTTTCAAATGTTTGAAATAATTTTTAAGTCTTTGAAACCTGCGAACTCTTCTTAAAATTTTCAAAATCTTTTCAAATATTATAAAATCTTTAAAATATTTGGAAAAATTTGAATATCACAAAATAATGTATACCTTAAAATTTTATATTATAGGAGAAGAAACAAAAAACTTACAGAATTATTGAAGTGCCTTAAAGTCACTTTATTAATTCTGTGATAAACAAAAGATAAATTATATCTTGATAAAAAAAAATTCAGTACAAAGATTTCTTCTAAACGAGATTTTTTTCATAGACAGCTAAAAGATTTAAATTACTATTTACATTTCAATAAAAAAAACTGTTTTGAAAGTGAGATCAAAATTCAAAAATTCAAGGTTCTCGTTAAAAATTACGGGATATTTCCAGGTTTTCAAGGTTTAAAAAAATTTAAGGAGAATCAAGCGTTTTAATGTTTTCCAGGTCACTGGACATTTGGGTGTTCCAAAAATGCATTGGACATTTTTTTTTAATTTTTAAAGGGGCACCTCAGAAATTTGTTCAAATCCACACGAAAATAAATACCGCAAGCCCAAGGTCCCAAAAAAGTCCCATAAGTGAAAAAAAAAGTTTTACGAATTTTTGACGCTAATTGGGACTTTTTTGCGGTTTATTTAATGCAAATTGTTTCTGGCACATAAAAGATCATTTTATACTGATAATTAGATGTTCAAATAAATTGTTTAAATAATTATTATTGTTTTTAGCAATTTTCTTATAAAATCACACTTTTTGTACAATTTTCAACTAGAAGGAAGTGACTGTTCATCAATATTAACAAGAGTGATTATTTAAACAATTTATTACAATTGTTAATAATATTCTCTTAGAAAAATGCTACCAAATGGCAGTTTAAAAAAATTCACTTTCAGTCAAATTTTCAATTAAAATCAGTTAAGTAATTAATAACAGTAAAGAAAAATTATTGTTTAAACAGTTCCATATTATTAATAATAATATTATATTTGAATAATCTTAGAAAGATGCCGATTTTTCTGAAATTTCCGGATTTTTGTTCAATTTTGAATAGAAGTGAAGTAATGACGAATTAAAGTTAACAAAAACAATGGTTTAAACATTTTATTATCATCGTTAATAATACTCTCTTTGCTTAATTGGTAGAATGTTGCGGTTTTTTCTGAAATTTTCAACTGTTTGTCTATTTTTCATTAGACGTGACTTTATAATTAATTGGATTTAGCAAAAATAATTGTTTAAACAAATTATTATTTTTTATAACTATCCTCATCTATAGCAATGTCTGAAATTTGCGGTTTTTTCGCTTTTTTCTTTAAATTAATTTTGTTACGCATTGGGAAAAGAGCGAAAATAATGCACGCAAGATAACAATACTATTTGAAAAATAATTTTTGTTGTGGTTGACTTATTATTTCTTCATGAATAAAAAGGCGATGCAAAGATAGATTTTAGAAAAAAACCGCCACTTTCTAGGATTTATCTAATTGAAAAAAGGACAGAAAGGTCATGCCTGATAAAAAATAGACAAACAGTTCAAAATTTCCGAAGAAAGCGCATCATTCCGCCAATTAAGCAGAGATAATATTATTAACAATGATAATAAATTATTTAAAAATTATTTTTGTTTACTTGAATTCATTATTACCTCAGTTTAATTGCAAATTGGACAACAAGCCAGAAATTTCAGAAAAAAACCGCATTTTTCTAGCATTATCCAAATATAATATTATTAACACTAATAATAAATTGTTTAAACAGTTAATTTTTTTGACTCCAATTAACTGCATAACTTTTCTTAATTGAAAATTTGACTAAAAGTTAATTTTTTTAAACTGCAACAAGTGGAAAATTTTTGAGAAAACCGCGTCTTTCTAACTCCATTCTACGAGAAAATTGCTAAAATCAATAATAAATTGTTTAAACAATTTATGTGAACATTTCATTCTCAGTATGAAATGGTCTTCTATGTTTCAGACAAAATTTGCATAAAAAACACAAAAAAGTCATAATTAGCACCAAAAACTCACAAAATCCACTTATGGGGTTTTTTTGCGACCCAATAAAAAAGACTTATGGTGATGATATTTGAAAAGTGATATTTTATTCGTACTCTATGGCTAATTATGAACAGAAATTTTAAGTTTCAACTCGATTGAAATAATATTCAGGATTCTGAATAAGATTGAAGAAAACGTCTTTTTTCTTATGGGAAATAACTTCATGGGGCTTGCGGCACCTCTAAATATCATTTTTTTCAAAACAAAAAAATGAATTTATTTTGGTGTATATTTGAACAAATTTCTGGAATGTCCCCCATAAAAATGCGAGAAAAATTTTTTTGGACCACCCTAATGGTATTATTAAAAAAATCCTAATTATTTTTAAAAAAATTTCTTGGCTTTCAATATCTACTTTTTCTTTGCCCTAGAACTTTTAAAATCTCAGACATTCATTAAATTTATCTTTTAATGAGAATAATTCTCAAGATTGGAACATTGTTCCTGCGATTATCCGACTACATTAATAATGATTTAATCTATAATCAATGCGATTAGCCATTGTTGCGACTGCTACAAATGTCGGATTACCCTAATGGTAAATTCGTGTAAACCCAACTGACGTGGCCGATGGGATTCGATCGTGGACGATAAACTGAACATGTAGTTTATGTCCGGAATGCATCTATCGAGAGCGAAGGTATTCTCTGTGGAATACGATGAAACAATTAAAATTTATAATGTTGAAAATTCATTTTTTGGTTAAAAATTAATTTTTTTTCTGGGAACTTAACTATTCCATTTTTGGTGGAAAATTTATAATTTTCAGTTAAGACTTCAACTAGTTGATTGAAAATTGATCTACTTTATTAACAATTAATTTTTCTGTTTGAAGATTTTTAATTTTAGTTTAAGATAGTTTGGTTCAAAAAAATTTTTTTTAGATAATTTTTTAAATGGAAAGTTGGTCGTATTGTATTAGAAGTAAATCTTATTTTGGTTCTTAATTAATTATCTTAACTGAAAATTTAATTATTCTATTTTTAGTTGTTAATTTATCGCTTTCAGTTAAAAATTCAACTTGGTTAAAAATTCATTTTTCTCTTTGAAGATTCGTAATTTTAGTTGTAAATGGTGTGGTTCAAAATTAGTTTTTTGTCCTTCTTTTTGACATTTTTTTCAACTGAAAAAGTAACTATTTTATCTTTGGTGAAAATTTGTCTTTCTTTACAGAAAATTAATTAGTTTAGTTAAAATTTCTGTATTTGATGTGGAAAGCTTGGATTTGAAAATTAATTTTTTGAGTGAAATTCTTAATAATTAATTTTGGATCGTAAATTTTTATTTTTTAGTCGAAAAATCAACTGTTTGGTTGAAAATTAATAATTCTATTAACTGAAAACTATCCTATTTTTTGAAAATTCCTTTGTGTTTGTTAAAACTTAAATTTTTTTAACTGAAAATTTAACCATTCCATTTTTAGTTATAAAATTTTCGTTTTTAGTTGAAAATTCAACTACTATTAATTTTTTCATTGAGAATTCATTTTAAGGGGTTTGAAAACTCAACTAATTGAAAATTGAAAATCTAACTATTTTGTTTAAAATTTGTTGTTATACCAAATTAATTTTTGCAAATTAAAAATGTAACTATTCCATTTTTGGGTAAAAGTTTATTCCTCTTAAATTAAGAATTTAATTGTTTAGTTGAAAGTTGAACTGCGTTGTTAAAATTAATTTTATTTCATGAAAACTTATTATTTTGTTGAAAAATCGTTGTTAAAAATTTTATTAGATTCACATTGCAGTCTTTGAATATTAATGGTTGGAGAAAACGAAAAATTGGGTAGGGAAAAATTAAGGAATTTTCAAAATTAAGTTTTGCGGCCAACATGATATAATATTCTTGTCAGTAACTTATTTAGCTTGTATTTTTACAACTATTCTTTGAAAATTAATATTTTTTATTTGGAAATTGAACTACGTGTTTGCAGTTTGAAACAAATTGTTCAAAAATAATTTTTTTTATGAATATTCATAATTTCAGTTAAAAATTTATCTCATTGATTGGAAATTTAACTAATTCCTGGAACATTCATTTTTTTAAATTAATTTTTTTAAACTGAAAATGAAAATTTTCCATTTTTTGTTGAAATTTATCTTTTTTAGTTGGAAATTATTATTTTTTTTTTTGTAGAAAACTAATCTTCTTGGTTTGAAGTTCCGAGTTTCATGGTTAAAAATACCACTGCTTGGGTGAAAATAAACTTTTTTTTAAATTCAGTTTTTTGTAAAACATTCGTCTTTTTCTTTTTAAATGTTGGTGAAAAATTTATCCTTCTTATTATAAAATTTAACTATTAGTTTGAAAATTACTTTTTTTCGTCTTATTTTCTTTCTTTTGGTAAAATATTCCACATTTTGGTTACAAATTAATTGGTGAGAGAAAATCAGAAAAAAGTCAGGGATTTTGAAAAAAATCTTTCAAATGTCAGGCAAGTTCTATAAGAGGCATTTTAATTAACTGTAAAAAATAATGAATTAAAAATATTTAATTTCAAATTAAAATCGTGCGATTTTATTTATGAAAGATTCTATGGGAAAAATCTCACAATATTAAGATTCGTATCTCAGATTATGAATATTCAGAGAAAATAAAAAATTGATCTTGAAGAAATTAAGGATTCTTGGAAATGAAGTTTTGCAGCCACCCTCATACAATATTCTTGTCCTCTGGATGATTATATTTTTAGTTATC